>DWPA01000058.1:0-38932 GCA_018251375.1 Calpodes ethlius
AGGTACTGCTTATTTCTTTATTCTTCTCTTCTTTCTTGGCTTGCAACGGTATTGCTGAGGGCCGGATGTCGATAGTTTGTGGATAATTTATAAATTGTACCTAAAAACCATCCCAACTATATCAGCTTTCAAACAAAAAAAACCGCATCAAAATCGGTCCATTCGATTAAGAGCTGCGCCGCCACAAACAGAGACACAGACTAAGGACAAACTTATGACACCTCTATTGGTACAATAAAAACAGCGGACCTCGCTTAGTACGTCCCGTTTTGCCCCATCCGTTCGCTGCAACATTGTTTTATACTGTTTTTCTGTACTTTTAGCAGTGGCAAAATAAACGCTTCTTTATCTTGTCTCAGGGGTTAAAATAGACGAATTAAAATCAACTTACTCAATATAGGAACTGTAGCAGATCTTAGCAGATTCGTTCCAGTGTGGCCAGTACTGGCGTCAGTCTTGCCCCAGCCGGCGATCACGCCGGACTTGCCCCGCAGCTCCAGGTCCACATCAGGGAGACATATCGGCAGAATATGACTCGTGTACACAATCGGACGGGACAGCTTCAGTAGTGCGATGTCGTATCTATCAGGCTGAGTCATCCGAAATTGGAAGAGGGGATGGAGAATCTTTTGTACAACCCTGTGGAAGAGTTAATTACTTTAGTTTTAAAAACGAAACACACTTTTATAGTGTCAGTGTAATAATCATGAAGTTTATTTTCTGTGCTGTTCACTGTTTAGGGGATTTCTCTAGAACCAAACCTATGGTGTCATGGAAAATGTCAACATCTTAGAGTAAAAATTCTTAGAGTCCTATGATGCTGTAATGAATAATTTTCTTGTAGGGTTGTACTAAACTACAATTGTCGTCCACAATAGTTCTACTGGATTTGGGTCTCCCGGGGTAAAGGTAGTCTACCACGCTAGCCAAGTGCTGGTTAGCAGACTTCATAAAAAAAAACTAAATATAATAATTACTGTATATAAGTAATATTTATAACTGTTCAAGTAATAGTCTCAAATAACCCCATAAATTAGGCAACATAGTCACATTCTTACGTCAACATAAAAATACAGGTTAAAAAAAATATTAATTATATCTTCTACACGATTATGTTAACGTTTTACAATTAATAATACAAATATACATACATATTGATAAATTTTCTTTTTGATGTCATTTAAAAATCATCATTAGATGATAACTATATATAATCGGACCTTTTTAGCATAATTTAGTGATAATCGTTGTCATTTCATTTAATTATCACTTGCGTTAATTATCACTTATGTTATATTATCAATTGCGTTAATTATCACTTTCGTTAAATCATCAGTTCCATTAAATTATCAGTTGTATTACTTTTTGATATTTTTTACAACATTTTCTACACTTATTCACCCTTGAAGTATTGGATATAAAAAGGTGATTTTTTCTTTAAAAATAATGTATATACAATTATTAATTATTTAGTTCACGTTACCCGAGCTTTCTCGCAGTGTGCGCGCCGGCAGTAGTGTCCAGTGCACCCAGCCACACGGCTATGTCTCTGGGACGAGCGCGGGACACGCAGTGGGCAGCAGTCGCCACGAACCATCTGGATACTGGTCAATAAAGACTTATAATGGAGATATATATGCTAGAATTAAGCATGGTTTTGAATGTATACAAGAAACCCGTTCTGCGCTCTAAATTCGACCGTAACTCATAATGTCAAAGGATTAGTTCACATTGACAGTATTTTATTCTATTGTCTATACTCGCGACACAGAGTACCCAATTGCGAGGGTATGACTGTGTAAGTATGAGTAATGCAGCGACAGTACCACCTCAGGAACCGTACCATAGTTCCCACTACCATAAACCGTAAAATATACAATAAACAACAACGATGACAAAATGTTACCCTAATTTTCATTCGAATCCACCTGCCCGTCCAACCTTACCTCCTGCGGGAATCGAACCGTGACGGAGGGGCCGACAGATAACGGTCGGAGCCGTACGCCATTATTATAATTGAGGGCGAGCCATTAATATTTTCCGTGCAGTGACATTAGTACACCACCTGTCACTAATTTAACGATATAACAAGCGGGGTGGTACCACCGTCCATAGTGCCATACACATCTGTAACTAATTGTTATTGATGCTTTTATTGCTAATTAGTACTGCATTCAGTGCTGAGGAATAACTCGGTGGTTTGGAAGTTGGTTTGCCACGAAATGTTCCGGGTTCGAATTTGCATGTAGCATGGACGTAGTTCGTTACGCCAATCTTCTCCATGACAAAGCAACTTTACGAAATGGTGGTAGAATCATTGAGTTGCATAAGCGTGTCATATTTCGGCACACTGGTGTCGTGGCCATTAGTGTGCCGCGGGGCAGATGACCAATATTGATCAAGTTTACAAAGACGAACAGAGACCGTCATCGAATACTCCTTTGGACCGAGTTTGGTTAAACGAACATATTTAAATTTATTGATATTAGTCATATCTCTCAATACTTTATTCTCTTAACTAAATCGATTGCTCAATGATAAACAAAGAATACCTAATTAAAAATTGTTTTTTTTTTATAGTATACCTCCAAAATAACCTAAGCTAGTACGTGAAACTTCAACGGAAATCGTTTTCGATACACTATCAATGGTTCTTTAAATATAATTATTTAAAATGTACGAGCTTTAATAATAAAAATATTGTTTTAATTCATGTAATATTTCGATATCTTCAGAAACTTATCCAAATTACCCGTATAATCCGGATTTAGCCGGATATTGTTCAGGAACTATCCGAAATATCCAGATACTCGTACGGGCCGGATAATTCCATGCCCTCACTGACACAGAGGGTCCATTAAAGGCCTATTACGTTTTAGAGATACAGTATAAAATCTTTTGTCTGCAAATGATTTCGATGAGGTCTTTATACCTCCAGCCATAGATTAACTCCACGTCTCACTAAATTCTAGATTGAATTCCGCTTTTAAAACTAACTTTACGTTTTTTAAAAAAATATCCATAGAATAACGTTCAGCCAGAAGTGGCAATAAATATGTCGGCTCTGACAAAATGGCTCGTAAATCTGTCTGCTGCACTGTTTGCCGTCCGATACTATCATACTACTGGAATTGAAGTTAAAAAGATATCAAATATATAACGTCACGTGCAACTACAGTCAGCAAGACAAGATAAGTACAAATTAATAAAGTAAAATAACTTGAAACCACGATTTTAAAAACATCAATAATGAACCATAAAAAACTTTTATTATGGGTTTTGACTATGGCTTATTAACGTGCTCTATGATGTACGGAAGATGATGAAGTTTTATCTCGTTGACGAACGGATCTTGGAAGCTTGATCTGCAGACCATACATGTAGACCAATGTTTTTGTACGTGGCGATGTTGTCTAAGGGGAGTAAGGCTAATTAAGTTAAATGTATTTCACTCTTGACTAAAAAATGCTTTGTATAGGTTAATAATCTTAAAACATAAAGTAACCTAAACTAACAAATAATTTATTATTTAACAGAATTGTTCGAAAATTATTTAGTCCATAAAACCTAAAACAATACAGAGTAGATTTAGCGAACACCAAACAAATTTAAAAAACGATTCACTCTTGACCATTCCCCCATTTAATCGCACGTCCTAACTTAATGTCGCTTTTAACACAATTTGTTCGCAAAAATTCAATTTTCAACATCGCAATACAATTTAAACTTTATTTCCAAAGAATAAGCTTCAATTTAAATTCAACGCAATTCGCCATCGAAGTCGCTTGCTTACGATTTTTAAACCGTATTCTAAAAATTTTAAGATTTGAATTTAGAAGAATAATGTGTTCCAATTTTAAGTTGGAAGCGTGACGCATTTCGAACTGTATTACCACAGCAATAAGGATTAAAACTGGCCGACAATACATCCACGTGTACCATATGTCGTGTCAGGTGATACGGGAAGTACATATGGTGCGAAATTACTGGCAGGTATATTCCCAAAGCACTTGATATTGTTCTTAGAAGATATTAAAAGTCAAACGTACGATCCCGGCTGAAATGATATTGGAAGTGCTTGCCAAAGTTTTAGAACGGTTAAGTCTTGCGGGACGATGTGTAGGGGGATTTTCACCTGTAGAGTGTCCACATTCCAGGTTCGAATTCAAAACATGAATTTAACATTTGTTTTTAACATGCGAAAAGGACATTTTGTCTATAGCGGGTCCAGTCTTCTCTGCATTGATTTATGAGAAAGCCATTACTACTTATGATTCTCCAACTAATGCTACCATGCAAACGCACTACACGTTCCCTGATAGTAAGTGTAAAGTAACCGTCTTCGCTTCACCTATTTCTTATTTAGAATTGATTCTTTCAACTGACATAACTTATTAATGTGTAAACCGATTGAAATGAAATAAAACCAAAATGAAACGTTACCCAAATGCAAAACCGACAAGAATATAAAAAAACATTGTATTTGGGACTTATTGCGTTAGTAAACATATAACATGGATACATCATTAACTAAGTCATGACCCCACCTACCTCCTCCCCCCTCCCCTCCGACCCCCCGCCCAAACGTTTTTTTCCTCGACGTAAACTTTCTCACAATTAAAATTATAAAGGAGGAGTAATTTCGCAGCTACCCAAGCTCGCCTTAATCCTGGCCTCCTCTGCCGGCCGGTTCAGCTCTAAACCCGAGATTACTGGAATTATACAGGGTGGAGTGTGGCAAACAGTAAAATAAGTGTGTTCATGAATATTCTGACGGGAATGAGAGAAACACGTATCTCTTGTCGTTAGTATGTAGTTGTCGGGGAACGGGATTGGTTTGATACTTGATGACCTACTGCTGGGGGGGAACTCCTCCCACTATTTGAAGCCACCAGATTGACATACCTTGGAGAGCATTATGAAGAATAGTTCTCACATCATCACAGACAAATAGGAAAAAAGAAACTTTCTCCATCACACAACTATTTACTCTGATCGGAATCAAACCCGAGACCTTTTGCGTAAACAGGACAGCTTCTAAGTAACAAGATCATTAGAAAAAGAAAAATGGTCCTGTAATACCGCCCATTAGGCGTTGAAAAATTGTAACATTTAAAAGAATACAATAAATTAGATATTCCGTCTCCTTCGTTCCGGCATAAAGTCATCCATTTGTGTTGTGTTAAATACTAAGGTCACACACACATAGTTAGAGAGGGAGTGAGAGAGAGTAACACAGAGGGAGACAGGTATAGTAATTGTGACGATTAATAACGTTTCAGTTGTCAAAATTATTTACCGCAGTTACCGATTGGTGTCCAATCCGTTACGTATGCAACTCTTGGGCTAATGTGTCGCCATATAGGGCCATTACATAAGCGATTGGATAACTTAGAGCAACTTCGTATTTACAACATGTTTCAAGCATTACCGGTGCTTTCTTTGGAATGAGATTGGCACAATAGTTATTCAATATAATTACTAAGTGGTGAATTTTGACTCCAAATATAATATCAAAATAATAACATGTATGAGCGAATGGAGTTAAAAAATAAAGTACACATGAGCGCTTTTGTGCCAAAAGATATGAAAGCGAATTAAGTTGTATAACAAATATATAATTCCTTTGATAAAAAAGTAACTAACAAAGACTTTAGGATCATATTTTCCAAAGCAAAAGTGTAAAGTGTCCATTTTGTATTACCTATTATTTTTCGCTGTACATTACGGTATAAACCAGAAAACAACGTTAGTTATTTTGAGTATAACAGCAATGTAACACAAACAAGTCTGTGAGTTTAGGGAAAATACAACAAGATTAATTGAAACAATTCACTAAGAATAATGTATCACCATTTACGATATAGCAGTAACCGACCGTTGTCCTGATGCGGTCCCACGTATGCAGTTCTTATGGTAATGTGCGGGCGCGCGGCAAGGCGCTCGGTGTGGCCATTAGATACGCGATTTGATAATTTTGCAACAAATACTAAGTTGAGGCGAACTTGAGGTGTAAGGCATAACGGAACGTGATCAATCGCATTACTTATTTTTAAATGTATACGACAAGCACATAGATAAATTCTTCTAAATTACTCGATTATATCCGGTGTTTTGTCTGAGATAAGTCGTACATATTATTTTAAGTTTTTCGAGACTGATCACCATCAGCTGGTTCCTCTGCTCGTTTGTTGGTTAATTATACAAATAAAAAAACCTAAAATGTGTCAGTTCTAAAAATTCCAATAAATCCGTGCTAGATAGAAACAGTG
Source organism: Calpodes ethlius (assembly GCA_018251375.1). NCBI lineage: Eukaryota > Metazoa > Arthropoda > Insecta > Lepidoptera > Hesperiidae > Calpodes > Calpodes ethlius. Next base: position 6,273 of record DWPA01000058.1, read on the forward strand.
ATTATTTTTTTAAGTTCGGCACACACTGGCTGCTTGAGACGACCAGTAGCGGCTCGGCAGGCGGCAGGCTTCATGCACCCTCGACCACATCGCCGTGAAGCTATGAATTGTGCCCGTATGCAAATCTCCCGGACCATAAACAAAGTCCACTCACTCACCACAAAGTAGCTGCCCACGTTTCTTTGTTTAAAATCTCTATTGTTTACACAAAGAATGGGTAATGCTTATTAAAACCGCAAGCTGTGATTTATTGTGATTGTATTTTGTTTTTATTAACAAAACAAGTTCCTGATGAAATTCCTGCGTGAAGCGCGGCCCGGAGGTCGGGGGTTGTGAGATGTGTTCTTGAATGGAGAAAAACTCGTGTGTTTTGCCGACGCTCGGCGAATTGTAACTGTTATGAGATATGTTTATTTTTACTGGCTGCGAGGTACTTTTGCTCGCACAGGACGGTATACCGAACCGTAATTAAGTGAAATGAATATTATTCGAAATTGTTATTTTACAAACATTTTTTGATGTCGCTTGAATAAGTCTCTTCCGTGAGTGGAAGAAACTACTTTGGTTTTTCGTTTAGTTACAGATGTCACTTATGACCGATTAAGACGAAACTGTGTTCCAGATAATCTTATCTTTAAAATAATCATGTAATTCATAACAACTTAACTTTGAAATAAGTTCTTCGAAAGCATAGCAAAGGCTCTTCGCCGTGCTATATGCCGTGTGCAATCATAAGATAGTCCAAGGCGCACTTAGAACGTTCTCTCTATTGGAACGTGTCAATATCTCCCAATATCCATTTATCAAGAACAGACATGCTTAGATATAAGTTCCAATGACCTGGTTTGGCGCGAGGGCCAATTCATCAAAGGTTGGAACCTGCCCGCTGAGGATTGCGGCCGCGGCGCGCCGGGGGAGGTGCTGGCCTCTATTGTCACCGAATTAATATTCCACCAGCGTGCAGACACATTATGTATTGTTCAGGGTGCGTGGGCCACGGAAACCGCGATGTCTGCACTACCTTAGCCACTGGACTGATCATTAATAATACTATGTCCGTACCGACCGCGACGTGCGCCACTACATCCACATAAAATTCCATTGCGTACTTCAGAAGAACTAAGTGCAACACACGGACAGAAGTAGTAACTTTAAATTCATGAGTCTTGTTTTTTTAAATGGTAAAACTGTAGTAAATTCATAACATCGTTTAAGATAAATTTTGTTTGTACAGAAGCGAATATTTCAAAAAGTACTCCACACGTTTTCATGCGGATTACTTCAACATGTAACGTATACATACTTTACGATGTCAGGAATACTTTCTTTTTTTTTCACTTTTTTCAGGAACGGCAATGCATTATCACTCATCAGCTAACCATTTTTTTTTGGCTAGTTACAAAAATATATTCTCACTATCAATGTATACGATACGTCCATCCGTCCATTTGTCCATTCCGTCCATCCGCATCATTACACTGTCCCATCTGTCCCCTATGCTCGTTAGCTGCCTCCGATCGAAAACAAAATGTTGCAACGTACGCAAACTACACTTCAAAACGACAAAATTGTTCACACTTCCGCGCTTTTGTTTCACACTTTAAAACTTTTCCGCGCTATGTGCCGCCGTTCTAGTGCTCGCGTCTTACGGATCTTTTCGGATATTGTTCGAATCAGTGAATACAGTGTTTGGAACCTGAATATATGTATTTTTAGTTGAGTGTGAGCGATATTGACGGCGTAAAGATTGAAATTATTGGGTTTTAAAGTGCATCATTCTAAATAGTTTTCAACTTAACATGTGAAATTAAAATTCAAATAAATCTACAACTTCTATTTTTTTGTACTTTTTTCTGCTTTAGTAAAATTTTTCATATTTTTTTATTAATTTTAAACCAATCTTCTCAATTTTAATTTGAATTTTAATCAAATTACATATAATAGTTTTAATGTAAAAATAGAAACACTTAAAAACACTGTGATGATATTCGTCCTAATATCAAAAACTAGGTAATTACAATTATAAAAGTTTCGAATATTCTAAACACCGCGTACACGTCGCCCATCCCTATTTTAAGGTCAATTTTAAAACCGTTAGTGGAAACGTAATAGTGTTTTAAACGAGAACTGTTTACACGTACTTGGAAGAATTCCAGTGTTTATTTATAGAGGGAAGGAATCTCCTTTTTCCAACTAACAAATTCGGGACTTCAAGAGGCTTAATGTGTCCAGCGGACTTAGGGTTGTTTTAGCGTGAAATTAAATTGAAATTAAGTGTTCGCTGGAAACGGAAATTTAATTTAAAATTTTTAAGTGCGGACTAGTTGCGTTTGCGGCTCGGGCTGCCTCGCTCCGACAGCGCCTAAGCTTTATTGGTGTTTTGTGAGAGCTTGATACTGGTGTGTTCGAGACATATATTCTTTACCAGTGAACCCGCTATCAGTGGAATCTTTGCAGCCTGTGTCAGACATTACTTTGCTTGACGACTTATGTAGTCTGTGACTCAAATCATAGGGTAGGGTGGGCTAAATATTGTTTATATTAACACTGGCTTCGTGTTGAAATTGTACTACAACTAGAAATACAGTACTGGTTGGGAATACAGGGCTAAGGTTTCAGAGCCAGTTTTTCTTTTCATGGCTAGCAATGATGGTGGAGGTTGATGTTACTGATGTTCACGGACGACGGTTACCACTTACTATCAGACCCGTCAGCTCATTTGTAGGTTATTTAAAAAACGTACAACTCAGAACTGGTTCGCATTAAGAATGAAATGAGCGTGTTTATAAATTTATCAAAATCCTATACTTACAAAAAAGGACCTTAAGTTTTGATTACAATCAATTCCTTTCAGATATTCTCGTTAATATTCAGCAAAACTTATTTCTCGAAGTTTCCGCAAGCCTCATAAAGAAGCCCTGGTCCGAACATCGAGTCTTAAGACTTTGAATAAGCCGGCTCCGAACGACATTATTTCATTTGAGACCGCAAAATTAGTGGTCGGAAATTTAGTAGACTTAGTTCGACCACAAATCCCACTTCTGCTCGGTCCGAGGATCGATTCTCGGAGCGTGCGGATCGCTGTTGTAATATAATTGGTTAATTATATTTAAGTACTGAAAATTTAGTAATTGATAATTGGTATTCGGTAATTGGTTAGCTCATAGCGTACCGAGTGCAGCTGATCTCCCCCGGATAATGTGTGCTTCACAGTATATACCTGTCATTAAAGGTATTTATTTATTCACAGATTTTCAAATTTATACGACCTTACTTAAAGCCACGACCTATGAGCGTCAATTATTTTCGAAAACACATCAACGTTACAAAAATTGCAACCAAACTTTCTTAAGACAATTTATTTTAATTTAAATTACACTATGTAAAGTATGTAACTTTACGTCTTTTGATAAGATCTCATCAACGCCTCCAAATATATTATAACTTCTACCGTTCCCGTAACGTTTAGCGCACACAAAGGGCATAACCTCTTCTAGAAACACTGTCTTTAATCGAACCGTGCCGACGATATCCATTTATATCCAATCAATCAACAATACAATATTAACGAGCACTTAATATTAATAGTACATTGGTAATTAAATGAGTGCATTAATAAATTAATTGATTTGTGAAAGCACGGCAAAATGAACGGGTAATGGAGTATTATCTCGGGCGCATTACATTAAGCCTTAATTATGCTGTCTTGCGGATATGACGTGATAATATAATAATTAAATCGGACCACACAATGTTAAGTAGCTGTGGTCGCTGTTGGTCGTTGGATGGGTGACCGCTGGTGGCAGTCATTAGTTCTGTATAGACCATATTAGTTTGCGGGATATGATGACAGCTGGCTAGCAATATCAAGCGATGTAAATTCCATCAAACGACATTCTAAGCTGAGATGCGAACCTGTAAGGAATACCTTAAGACGTTCGCTTTTCTTCTTTCTTTCTCAAAGGTCTTCTGGCAGAAAGTGTCCATGCTCGGCCCTGTCCGCACGAACCTATAAAGACCAATAGGGCCAACAGCAACTGTCAATTGGAAATAAACAATATACCAAGATTTCGATCAGTACGACTGACACTTGAGTTAAATTGCAGGTCCGCTTACCACATAAATCAATAAACAGACCAACAGCTCCACAGCCGTTTAAATAACGTGATTCGATTGCTATAACTGCACTTGCGTATGCAAATACATTTCACATAATAATGTCGAAATGGGTCGAAATTACCATAGTAATGACTCGTCCCGCGTGACTCTGGGCGTCAGTGAAACACATCAAGATATCTTTGCGATTATTTAATTGAAAAATGTTGGTATCACACTTATTGTTTTTCTGTATTCCATTCTGCCAATCCGCAGTTGGCCAGCGTGGTGGACTGTGGTCTGTGCAACTAACATTGTGAGAGGAGACCCGAGCCCACCAGTGGGACAGTTATGGGTTGCGATAATGATGATGTATTTCATTAGTTTTGATAACGATAGCAAACCTTTGTTGTGCCATTTTGCTGATCCCCGTGGAAATAATTGTAGAACTGAAGACAGTTACAAAGCTCTGAGTGTATTATGGCAGCAAACCAGGGAAAATAATCCTACCACCAGGCATAAGTGTAGATTATACTGATGGTAAAGGACCCAGATAGCTTCAACTTTGAAAGAGGAATGAATCGCCATAGTCTCTTCAGCATAGCACCACAACGAGCAGGTTTGGCCTAGACTAAGGATGGATGCACTTCCATCCTCAATCAACTCCTCTTAATAACCCGGATCGGCTATAAGTATCCACCAAAAATCAGGTGGATCGACATTCCATTATACAGCCACGAAACTAAAGCGAGAAATATGTATGAGCATTAATTAATTTATAATTTATACGTATAATTTAGCAATAAACAAACTATCTGATGCTTGCCGCCGTAGCTGCGAGAGCTGACTCGTATATTATTCATAACAAGTTCGCATTACGATATAAAACCGCTGATTCATTAAATTCCCCGTTTTATCGAGTCAATGGAGATATTTTCGGTAAAGGTTATTATCTGTCCACACGTGCGACTGCGATGCGACCAAATTTCGCATAAAGTAACATACATAAGTATGAGACCAATGTAGGCCTTCTCCACGACACTGTTATTGTCACTTCGTATTCGTATATTAGTGGTCGCGACAGTTCAAAGTCAAAATGTCGCAGCGACACTATCAGACGTGCGTCATTTTGTCTTAGATGTGACAGGGTCTCAGTGGTGTATTGTGCAATATCAGCCGGTTCTCTCTATCAATTCTTCTATTAACTATTTTAATAGTGATAGTTGTTATAGCAAACATTAATTGTAGACGGCACCTATTAACCAGCAACGCGTCGGTGTTCCCTTTGACGTTACTAATGTCAAAAAGATACAAATTTTCTCCATTAAAATGTTTTAAATTAACTTACATACTTAATATCATAAATAAAATACACAAACAACAACCACTTATATTTCCCCAAAGAAAATGAAAAGTAAAAAAGAAAGTGAATATAAAATGCTTTTCCTCTTAGTTTACAGGAAAACCTATAGAAAATTCTGCCTTTAGGAGAATTTCTACAGGAGTTGAACATATTTATAGCGGAAAACCGTAGCAGACACGAGACCCAATTTTAAGACCTACTAATGACTTGCCAGATATAAATAATACAATTTATATAAAAATAATAGATGTTGGCTGCGGCTTTGCACACGTGCGAGAAAAGAACAGAAATAAAAAGGTTGTTCCATTACTGGTGGCGACGCTTTATTGTTAGACACTTACTTGAATTTGGTTAAAATATGTAATGGATCATTCCACAGAAATGAGATGTTTAAAAAAGTAGCCTATAGTACTCCAAACCAATCCAAACCAAAAATAATACTATAGCGACGCTCCGTAGCGCCGTGAAAGAAGGACAAACAAAAACACACTTTCACATTTATAATATGAGTATGGATATGAAAGACAGTCTATGAGTGTGTCAGGGCACACACTGCGTAGAGTCCTGTCATCTTAAGTGGATCGACTGTTACTCATTCACTTAAACCTACCTAGCTGTGATAGGCTTATTTTTAAATTCGTTCTGTATGCCACTACCGTCAATTTAAGGGGGAAACAGTTGATCCCACAAAATGTACAGTTTAAAGATCAAATTCCATAAATTTATTTTTAAATAAATACATTCACACTCGCTATATTATTCACGGATCTATCTAACCCACACCAGGGACCAGAGTAGAAAAAAAACATCACTACTTAAAGAAAAGTGGAGGTACCCTAAAAAAATTCATTTCAAATTTATTTCACCACTTTGTCAGCGCAATAAATATGTACCCACTCCAAATTACAGCTTACTAAGTGCTAAGGGTCTGTGAGCGAAGCCACGAATGGACGTGACGGAATTATAAGGGTTGCGTTTTGACTATAGAACCCTAAAACACTGGTAATTTATAGTTTAATTTAGTGAATTCCTCACAATACAAACCGGTGAATATTTATTGTTAGAAACATTGTAATTTGTTTCCTTACGATGCGGGACCGGTGCCGGCATCCCCGACTGCATCGCAGTACGCTGTTTGTTGCTAGCTCATAACTGCTTACACCGAACTTTTAGCTCGAGTCAATATAGAAATTTTCAGTAATGGCCGACAGTTTGCGATAACCGGGAGAGCTAAATTGGAGTTTATTTGCAAGTGTAGCAGTTATTTAGTTTAGGGTACCGGCAGCGTGTGTTTGTCGAAATCTAATTTTGATATGTTCGTAAATTTTGCATTTCGGTTAGTGAAATGAGCATCGGTCAGATGGTTTGGTTTTCGCGTGATGTACGCCAACACATCGTTGACAGTACCTTCTCATTTATAATCTCATAATTTGTTAACAAAATGTAGAAAAAAACCATTAATAGTAAATTTGATTATAATGTCGTTAACGATTGCGTTATTTTGACGTATACGATTAATTGAAACGCAATGACAACAGAAAGTGCATGAAAACATACTGTTCACACGACGTCATCACTTGTTTCGGTGCAAGTGCAAGACTGCGTGCGTCAAAAAACGCACCACATAGTCGCCGTGGGACCGTACAATGACAATCTCACGTGCTTTATTATACATTCACTTTCATTTAACACGTCACTGACACCCATGACCCGAGAACTAATATTTATCTGTCACATAAATATCAGCCCTGACCGGGAATCGAAACCAGGAACCCTGGCTTCGTAGGCAGGGTCACAACCAACTAGGCAGCAGGGCAGTCATAATGTATCGTAACTTTGTAACAACAGTTGATTTACAAGTACCCGTTAATATTACGGGATGGTCACTGTCCGCTGCCGTCTCCCGGGCACCGTCGGCATAACAAGTTGCAGTGTAAGAGCTTCATTTGTCTACAAACCGAAGAGTAATGTTGGTATTATGTTCACGGAAATGAAATAACATGGTTTGTTGTACAATATGTGAATAAGACATTAGTTGATGCGCTTTTCCACATCATAACTCGAGCTCGGACCTTCCAGGACGAGAGGTTAATAAAGCATTGTATTCCTAACATCCAAGCATACTCTTTTTATATAAATAATCCAGAAACGAGCTGATAAGCGACAATGGTCATACCTGTCTGGGGATATTAGGGACATCGAAAGCATCATCAATATGGCACTGGTCAAAACCTTAGAGCAAACCCTACGTTATTATTCGCTCTCCAAGAATATGGTTAGACGCTTAAAAATACATTTCACTGTCAATTTCAGGGCGAAGCTCTCGTGATACCTTACAACGATGCACGAGTACCGACAGTAAAGACCATCGACAGCAGGTTCGGTTCGCCATAACCTCGTCCATAATTCTGCAAGCACTGCGAGCTGGGTTTGATATTGTTCAAGAATGGATCTCCTTACATCACATCGTTATAAACCAAATTCTATGTTGGTTATGTACCGTGCAAATGTTTCCACTAAGAGCTGGTCCGATAGCCTGTTTAGCACAGCTATGAACTAAAGTGAAGTTTAAACCACATGTATAAATAATTAAATATCTCTAGGTTTATAATGGAACTGTAACATACTTAAATCTGTAAACTGGATATTCTTTAAATTATTTATGTAAGTACACAGAATTAGTAGGTAATTCTATATAACTGAAGCGAGGCGAGGATCGGTTACTAGTAACGTAATACTTTAATTATATTCTGGCCTTGGCAGGCTGTTGGTTACAAATGGTAAAACTACACAGGCGGCTTCGTATTTCTATTATTTTATATTTGTGTATTTAAAAGAATTCCAATTATAGAAGATTCGCGAAGAACTTTCATAGCTGAGAGTTCTTTATTGTTCTTTATTTAAAATCTTGCTATCAGTCACATCAGGGTATACGATTTTAGACCTTAATTTCACGCTCTCTGGGTAGCAATTCGAGTGTGATACACTTTTTGTGATGATATTAATTAAAACAAATATTTGTTCCCATTTGAAAACTGTTGAAATATAACTATGTTAACCTCTGTATTTTGATATGTCGAGAAATTTGTTAGAGCCATGGCTTTTATATGAAAAACATGTAATATTTTTTAGGAATGTGGGATAAATAAAAGGTTAAAAAGAAATATGAATATGTTATTAATCAAACCGTTAATATATAATAAAAACTACAGGATACGTAGTCATAAACCGTTAAAATACACTTTGAAGTAAATTTTCTTCCAAATTTTCATACTCTTTTTCAATGTTACAGAGGCGAGCATTAACAGTACACACCACCACTAAACAACCGCTTAGGTGTTTTAATACTGTTACGTGCAACACCAGCGGTTCCCAACCCCCTCATCAATATACAATATTTTTCTGACAACATGTCTAAACCTTTAAAAATATGTAAAATTATTTTATGTTTGAACTCGCACTTAATTATAGATTACCAGAGTGCATTTTTTTATTATTAAAGTATTTCATTCATTTCATTTTATTTAATACATGATATGTATCAAAATAATATTATATTTATGATTTTTGTATGTACCTTGATGGGCGTAGCGTTTTGGAAGAGGCTGACATTTGTTTCAATTATACTATTGAATTTTTATTTTTTGCCTATTAAATATTCACCAAATATATACAAATTATATTTGTTTTGCAACTGATTAAATAATGAATGTTAATGCCTGAGAATCAATTTTAAAATCCGTTAACTTAGTATGTGATAATTTGGAAAATAATCTTAAAATATTTGAAGGTTTTTCTCGTGATTATAATTAGCTATTTTTTATACACATATCTACAAATTTTACACAATGACCATCATCCGAATCACGTATTGTATGTCTAAGTTATCCAAGATATGTACAACCTTCATCATAACAACAATTTGTAATGCAAAATATTTTTCATAAAGATCATGAGACAGAATTCCTCAAGTCCACGAACCCTTTGTGACGTAATTCTGTATTTAAATTTTCAACACAGCTAAGGTTGAGGACCTTTGAGCTAGACAGGGCGATGACATCTCGCGACTTTCACTCAAGGACGCCCCCCGATGCACCGAGGGGGGCGAGAGATGCGAGGGGGGTGGTCGGGGGTGGTGCAGGGAGGTCTTACGTAGATACTTTAGCAAATACTTTTTATCTTAGCAGAATTAAAATTTTATGACGTTATAAAAACAACTCCGTAGAACAAAACACGAAGCTCGTATGTTACATTACGGAATATGATTTTGTCTGTGCTTTTACTATGGGAAAAATTAAAGAATTCTGCCGAGCAAAATCCACTTCGATATTTTTAATGTTTATAGCAGATGATGAAATGAGGCTCCTGGAAATAACAACAGACTACGAATTCATGGATATTGATGACGTAACCCACCAATTTTAATATTAGAACGGACATCAACGCATGATCTATATTCTATATTAATATTATAAGTGTGAAAGTTTGTTTGTTTGTCCTTGCAACGGGGCATCCTCATGATATTATTTATGGTGGAAGATAGTTCAGAAGATGATGAGTACCATAGGATGCTTTCAACAGAACGAACTCGGATATCATGTAATACTATAAAACAACGTATTGTCATGCTCACAGTTAATACTGTAGTAATTATATTAAGTGATAGGACCCATGTACAGCTCGCCAGGGGAAGTACCCCTTTTCAAATATTTCTGTGCTTTAATATTGGTCTTATAGTAATTATATCACGGTCTGAAGGGTGCTCTAGGTTCACACTTATCTTAGAGGTCATCTGAGGGGTTAGCAACGGATTTGTGATCAACTTATCTAGGAACAGAATGACGATCTTAGAGAGTACGCCAGCGATGTTTATACAGCTGAAAGAAGAATAGATTTCTACCAAAGTTCCCTTGTAACACTACTATACTCATAGTGCATGCGATCTTTTCAAAATGAATATGTTCAAAGACGCAAGGATCGCAGAGTTATCCATTGAAATCCTCAGACAATACCGTTGGGAACCAGTTTAATAAGCATTATAAATACGATACGCCGCTAGGGTTGCCACTGTCTAAACTAAATTAATATATATCTAATAAATATTTTATTATCTGTGCCTTTTCAGCCGTTGACATATAATAAATATGTAGGTTACCGGAATAACACTATGGCATAATTTAAGAACATTCAATGAGAGATATGTCTACTTAAGATCGATGGTTCGTTACACCTAAAGAAGAATATGCACAGAAAAAAGTGAGTCACAATCACAAGTCCCGTATTCACAAACAATACTATGAGGTCTCACAGTGAAATAGAAACAGAAATGTCACTCTATTTTGTTAAACGATGCCAAAAAAAAGTTGGGAATACAAACAATGGTTCCTTAACTTCTATTTCACTGTGTGACCGCATAGTATTATTTGTGAATACGAGTGTTATACAGTATGTGAAGTATAGTGTTAAAAATATGATACTTTTATTTTATATGATTCAATTTAATTGTTTATCGCACCCAATGTTTTTGAAGCAAGCGTAAACTTGAATCAAACTAATAAATAATTATTTTCTTGAAATCGAAACAAACAAAACTCTTTCAAATTTTGAGGAGCGAATCAAAAAAAATCTGTCAAACATTTTTCATCCTTACGCACCGACAAAGACAAAGGAGTGACGCTGCAGCCACAAACATTCGACAGGCAATCTTCGGAGTGATGCGGCGTTGTCTATTTTCCTACTTTTCCCCTCTTTTCCCCCATTTTTCCCCTTGTCCCTATTCTCGAGAGCGGTGTCGTAAATAGGACAATGGCTGCACGACTCTACTTACCTTTGCCTGGCCTACAAAGCAAGAAGGGTAACTAACAAGCTTTTTTCCTTTCTGTTAGTACACATGCGAGGGTCAAGTGGTTTCTGCAGCTTAATGCACGCCTTGCTCATGTTCTACCTAATTATTTCTTAACACCTTTTTATGTGTAACATTCATATGTAGATAGTTGTGTACAATACTCTACTGTCTTTCATCTACACTAATATAACAAAGCTGAAGAGTTTGATTGTTTGTTTCTTTACTTGTCTGTATGTTTGAATGCACTAATCTATAGAACTATCTGTTGGATTTGAAAAAATATTTTTGCAAATTATAGTTACATTCATGAGGAACGCTTTAAGCTGTAAAGCATTACGGTATAATTCTTGATAAGTCTTAAATATTTGTGAAATAAGTCGGGAAGAAAATAAATATAGAACTAATTTATCCGCGTGCACTGACAATATTATACATGCCATGTACTACAAAGATATTGCCATTTTTAATAGTAAATCTAAAAAAATCCACAGACAAATTTTCTTTTTTATGTCAATTCTTCTAAACGACCAGTCTATGCAAATAGTGACAAGTGGTCCAACAGCGGTCTTTAGAAGCTTTTATTTAACTTACTATGCGTCTGACTCAAATTTGGCAAACTGAGTTACAACTACTTTCTCTTTTTCTAAAGAGTTATGATTTTACATATTTATTTAATTGCATTAACAAGCAATTTTGGATCTTAGGTTTTACTCCGCAGTACTTATTAATGTTGTATTAGGTCCTCTTGTTATTGCTGAATTAATATAACTAAACATCTATTTATCAGTCTTTGAACTCACTGCTGGACATAGGCCTCCCCTAATTTGCGCCACTAATTAATTTATATAACTCAAAATTTTAAATTTGAAACTTCATGGGAGAGCACTGGCGAACTGTACCACACTTTTTTTAAATTATTTATATCAGACTGGTGTGTAATGGTTCTCACGATGTTTTTAGAACATAATAATTAACTTATCGCACAAATTGTTATACCACATAATGAGGGCAAAGATAAGAATTATTATTAATAAAAATAATAATAATGTATTTTATATTTATAACAAATAGTGCCTGATACTGCAATAAAGGATGACTACACACGAGGGATATTTTAAATAGTTAACAACACACAAGTCAATATTTTTTTGCTTTAATGTACTAGCCCTTTATAAGCGTGATTTTAGTTATTATAACCATTATCAAAAGCATTTATTCACTTGCAATGTCTGTAAGTTCGTCAGTATGTTTGTTAGACTAGAACATTGCAACTGCAGCACTGATTTAGTTCCGAAGACTATACATCTTTATCACTAGTGTGATCTGATACTTTACTAAAGTATAGCTCTATACGAAGAAGAAACTCCTCAATGGTGAACAGCACATTTATTAAAGGTTTTCCGTTATAAAATCTGTTTTAATTTTTTTTTACTATATAATATATTACGTTCATGTTCATTTTCAGAAATAAATGTGCATTTATTTATTCTTGGTAAACGTCGGTGGTAGAGACGGTTTAAAATAAATAAAAAATCAGAAGGTATGAAACTCGAACCATCAGTGGACAGCCCTGTGCGGCGCCAGAGGGCCGCGTGGGCGCGCGATTCCCCGTTGAGTCAGTCTCGCTGCCATTCCCAGGCTATTTATAACCTGACTCTTATTTACGCAGTTAAATTATAGCTTAGTTTGCGCTATTGAAGGGGTGCCGGCTCCCAATCCTCGTAACAAATGACTAACGGCTTGTCAAAACATCACCTCAGTTCCCCCTCTTTCTTGACCGGGAAAATTATCTCAGCCTCGAAATAGTAGCGAAGTCCCGAAAACCACGACTTTCCACCTCTGTTTCAAAACGCTGGCGGATGTAGAAGCCAAACTAGAAACTGTCAGCACATCATTTGACAAAATGCCTCCTCGACAAATCATTTTGAGTGTAGCTTTCCTTGTTAACTGGATTATCTGGCATTTAGGTTCTTCAGACCTCGTCTTACTTGAATGCTCAGCGGATGATTTTAATAAGACGAACGTCTTTTCGTGTGCACGTGTATTCAGGGACTTATGACATGCAATTCGCAACTATTCAAACTTAACGCTTTATGAATAAAACGTTGGCTTTTGAGTAATAAAAACAAACCCAGTAGACCTCACACTTACTCTGCAAATGTCATCATCGCAAGCCGTAATTACTTTCCAACACCCACTGGCCACTTGTCTGTTACTTAATAATAACCTCCTCTCGCCTCGGTTCAAGAAACGTGGATCTTTTGAGTTTACACATGGCAACATCACTGTATTGTTATTCATTCTAATAATAAAATTTAATGTTAAACACGAAATATTCGTTTTTAATATTACTTTTAATGACATACAGCTAAAAGGTCGCAAATTTATGCATACCTCTGCTGGTATTATTGTTTTCTGTGTAACTCTCTTCTTTTAATAAGCTGGTAAAGGCCTCTGTGTTCTTTGGCCGGAGACGCGGCAGTTTTTGGTGTTGCTTATGACCCTGGGCGACAATAACCCTATCTACGGTGGATTGTCAGCTTGTTTGTCGACTAGAATTTACCTACCTACATTCAGTACCGTGCTATCCGACCTGCGGTCACTAGTTTTAAGATTGAACTGAAGATCACCTGAAATATGAGTAGACTCATGCGTTTTACTTATTGGACAGAACTTGGTGTCACAACTCCATATTTTTTATGTATAACAATCACTTCAACGACCGTAACCATCGAACATAGTTATATATTAAACAATTGTTATTTCAGGTCCTCGCTTCGGTCATACGAAAATGTAATACTAGATTTAGGCGTGTATTTTTTGTCCTCTCGGGGTTAAAACTACTCAGTACATGAAATGGTCGGCCAGTTCAGTGTTGCGTTGACGAGGGTTCGGCGTAATTAAAAAATTGTAGCTGGTACATTTTTATCTCATAAAATACCAGCTGGCGCCGCGCACTATTCGGTAATGTATTTAAAAATAAAACTTCGCATTCAAAACCATTTAATAATGGGTTTTGCCAATTAAATACTTATAGTTTCGTCATGTGCGTCCGTTCCGTCTTCCCGCGACCGACTACTAAGACTATTATTAGAAAGTTGGAAATTGGCATCGCTATTCATATTTACCACGCCGACAAATTAATAAAGTTAAATCTTAAAAATCGCCTCGGCTATTGTAGGTTTTGTCTGCTGTCGGTGACAAAGAAATTCTAATGTTACATTTGGGTTCATGCCACCACCATGGACCATTCAAAACAGCCCATCTACAAAATTAAAAAGAATGATTACTCAATGAATTTTAACTTGCGTTGTGGAAGATGATTAATATTTTATTACACGAAGTAAACTTGCTGTCTAGGGGTGAACGGTACGGTCAGAGCAAGGTCGCCACCCTCACCCCCTGCGTGGGGAGGGGTGGGGAATGTTGTAATACTCCCACCATTTTTATCTGATCGAATGACAAAGACTACAATTATTAGAAATTAAATTAAAACCTAATTTCGTCCAGGTTTCATGTATTTGGTAAATGGTAATCAGAATTTTTATTGGCTCACAAATAATGATTTAAAGTTTTACTACTAATCCACCTACAGTAAGGAAATATTACTAACTTAGTCTATCCACTCTTGACTAGAAGACACGTTCATTATAATTGAACAAAAAACCCGACGAGGTTTACTGTATTGGATAAGGGATTGCCTATAACCATAACTGGACATTCAAAAACGTAGCATACTAATGATAAGTAAGCAATATATTAGTAATGATAGCCTAGTGGTTCGTACGTTACTTTCTCGAACGTGGGATCGTGAGTTCGAATCCTGCACGCACCTCTAATTTTCAAAACTTTATGTGCGTATTACAAGATAATTATCATTTGCTTCGGTGAAGGAAAACGTCGTGCGGAAACCTGCAAACACGAAGGTTCTCTATAACGTCTCGAAAGTGTGTGAAGTCTACCAATCCGCACTTAGCCAGCGTGTTGGACTAAGCCTGTACCCTTTATATTGTGTGTGGGTATATCCGAGCCCAGCCGTGGAACAATTATTGATTGTAATAATGATGAAGTAGCTGCAAGCAAGGATGATCAGGGCTTCTTGAACCAGGCAACCGGCCCGCCAAAGGAATTTGTGTTTCATAAGATTATTTTACGTTCTTATTTACTATGCATTCCCCCCTCCATCAGAAGGTGGGGTACTTCCATGACCAGAATCATTATTTTTAAATAACTGCCACTTTTTCTCAGGTTAGCATCTCACAACGGCGCTTATCATACATATAACCTGCATAGCCGACTGGGCCGTCTGCATGAATGAGTCAGTTAGTCCGTACGTTAACTAGGCACAAGCAGTTAAACCACAACGTTAAAGTCACCGTTAGTTGACCGTGAAACCTTGATCTCGCCATTGAAATAAAAACCAAAGCCATTCAATTGTCTTAACGGCGCGGTAATTGACAATGCGTGCGTGTCGCTATCGGGTGTCGAGTTGGAACCCCTTGAATGGATACACATAAAAAATATCGATAGGTCCGAATGGAACTAGCGCTTAGAGTTCCGTAATAATCATACGGTAATATTTTTGTATATCGTTGAAATATTAGGTTTTTTTAAGTAACAATATGAGGGGTACAGACCATGGTCCACCACGCCGGCCTTGCGCGGATTAGTGAACTTCACACAGCTTCGAGAACATTGTGGTGAACTCTCGAGTGTGCAAGTTTCCTCACGATGTTTCCCTTCACCGAAGCCAGTGATTATTAACTTTTAATACGCACATAACTTGTTGAAATTAGAGATGCGTGCACGATTCGACCTCACGCCCCCGCATTCGAGAAACCAATTTTGGAACCACTAGGCTATCACTACTGAATAAAGGTTTGATGAGAGAATACAGAACTCAAAAATACAGTTTTGTCATGCTTTTGGGACTGGTTGGTGACCTTACGTCACGCCAGTGTAACTCATCGTTAACCTTCTATACCACACTATTTATCTATATATATATATATATATATATATATATATATATATGAATGTTTGTCTGTATGTTTTTTACAGAATCGTAAACAATGCATTTGATCAAGTGATGCTCTTTACCAAAGTGGTTATTCATCAGCCCACGAAGGTTTCTGAATTGGTACTTCCAATTTTCGATGCTTTATCATTAAACACTATCTTGAATTTTGTTAAAATATACATAGTCACGGATCTTTCCACAGAAATGAGATGTTTATTCGGAGTTAAAAATAGCCTATAGTACTCGTCTTTCCAACTATTTCCTAACTAAAAATCATACTATAGTGACGCTCCGTTGCGCCGTGAAAGAAGGATAAACAAACACACTTTAGCATTAATAATATAAGTATGGATTCCACGCCATAACCACATACAATGTTGGCTCTCTAGCTCTCTCCTCACAGAATTCATATTAAATGCCACATACAAAGTCCTTCCCAGAGAATAACTTGTACAACATTTAGACGGTAAAGTTTCATTTGAAAACTTCATAGACTTCACAAAATTTAGAAACTTGGAATTACGCTTTGAAACACTCACGCCTCCCTATCTCAACATGCTTATACAAGTTAGAAATACGTACTTGGATAGCGCGGGAGCCTGTTCACGTTTTTGGCTGAGGTAAGGATAAAATGAGAGAGGGATAGAGTAGAGGAGAGAGAAAAAAAATCAGTGAAAAAGGAAGTACATTAATATATATGACCAAGCAGTATGATCAACGGTTATACCACACCATCTACAGCATTGTAACATACCACCGGTGCCATGGCCAATAAGTTACGACTACCCCAAGCCTATAATTTTTGCCATCAAGCATATCTACGTATTTAATTTTTAACTTAGGTTTAAATTTGATGGCAATTATTGATACCTAGGTTTTATTATTTTTTTAGAAAGATAGAACGTTTATTATTTAATAATGATATTGAATAATTTTAGACGATTGTAACAAACGTTACAATATCATTGAAGAGAATAAAACATATTTTTTTACGTTTGTGCCTTACTTCTTTTAGTCATACGGTAAAATAGGAAAAAATGTAACTATGATCCGAAATATCTATAACAAAACGCAAACCAAAACCGCAACCAGCTCCCGTTCTGCACGTCACGGATGTACGATGCGCTGAATACATGAATACGCATTGTTCGAGATATTCGGCTACTAGCTCGTGGAATACGAATACTGGCAACTTGGTACGGGAGCGGGCCGTGACCGCCGAACATCGCGTCTCGAGCTCCAACACCCAACCTCGACAACTATGACAACTTCGATCTAGTTTGTTAAACTGATGAATTTATATCAAGTTTAGCTCACACACGCATACATATACCACACATACATACACATCACGTCCCTACATGCAGTTTGGGACTTGCCATTTAAACTTTGAGAATACTATTAACTGTTTTTCGAAGAATTTTATTACATCGTGTTTCTTAGGATTAAAACTGAAATTTTAGCGGTTACGTGATAACTTTGATATTTATTTGTAGTTTGTTGTAATAATATCATTGTGTCAATTAGAAAACTTTTCCTGGTTAATGCTGGGCGGTTTTGTAGTAATTTCCCATGTTATAATGTTCCCTTACTCATAGATCAGTTAAATGTTCATAGTTTGGAACACTCTTTCAATATTTGTATTAAATTCTGTTACCCTCATATTTATTGGTAGCTATGAGCTATTATGTCGAGTGAAATCACTATGAAATATGTTTCGTATGAGTCAGTCACGAGTACATTGCGATTCAACGCCCGTATATCCCGGTATGTCGAAACAGAATACAGAATCTTCATGCAAGAATTTCAATATTCTTGCCTGTCTATTCGTTTGCTCGTAGCTTGCAAATACCTGCGATACCACGTGGGGTCGCGTCGTATTCACGGCATCACGGCCCGTGGAGCGGCGGCTCGCGTGTCGAGATTTGAAGTTGGCGAGGTATGAATACTTTTAAGGCTCGCAGTGTAACTTTTGAGCTATTTCAAATGTTCAGCGGACGTACTGAGCTATGAGCTACGAGAATTTTAAAAGGAGTTTAAACTTTCATTGCGGTTACATTTGTTATTGAATCTGGATAAATTGCACTGAACTCCACTGTTGAGGTCAAAACCGTAAATAAAACTAAATAGACAGCATGAAATGTTATTTGCAATACTAAGAAAATATTTCGCTCTAATACTCACGTAATCTCCACGTTACGTGCATTAGAGTGACTCATAATTCATTATAACGCCGCATTGTTATCCTCACTACACCTCAATCTGTGATCACTCATCAAAATTACAATTTATACAAATCTAATCAGCTTCCTCTGCTCTTATGCATGTCACTAACAAAATGGTTGAGGAACCTCCGTCACTATTAGGGTATGTGGTTGTGATTCCATAGCTGCCTCTTCCTACATCAACCAAGAAAAATTTTAAGTCTCGATCTAGACTAGTCTAAGTTTTACTCACTTGGACTCCTTAAACAAATGCATTACCTGTAACATAAAATAGAACATAATTAAAAACGATCAACCTTATCATGAACGAACTATAGATTAGGTATACAGTATGGTGAAACAGACGATAATATTGAAGAGTTTCAATTTCCGTCCGTGCAGACATTGTAGCAGACATAATTATTTTTGTCCTCGAACCTTGATTATACGTAATTTTACCGCGCGTGACCACGTCAGAGGATTCTACTCCAGATAATTCAGCCTCCCTCTAAATGTAGTGAATGATCGATGTCCTCATCAGGCTGATCTCTTAAACGATGGCCAATGGTTGTTAATGCTCAATTGGCAGCCATTACTCTGATGTTGCAAATGGTCGAAGGTCCGAGCTGTTAGCGATATGACCTCACTACGATTAGGGTTTAACCTTGTAATAGTAAGTGAGAGCAGAGGTTTTATAGGATCACCTTGGGGTGCCGTTGCCTCAAAGTACTTTGGCCGTGAGCATTGAAGAATGGGAACGAATCACGACTCCAGTTATTTGTAACGCGATTTACTAAATCTAAATCGTACATCACACTCGTTGTTGGCTGTATAAATTACTGTTGCAAATCACGATGTAACGTTGATGGTTTGAAGTATAATTTTAGGACCATTCTACAAAACGACCGAAGTGAATTGAATTGAAATGAATTTGGAGATCATTATCATCATCGTGGTTAATAAAACGCTAACTGATACTTACTGAGCGACATCGCAGTGACATAGAACTGGAGAATTGAAGTGGACCTTGAAATGTGAAACTTTGTAGAGAATGAACTTAAATATAGTGTGGATAAACATTTGGTACTGGTGTCATATGAGGATAAAAGTTGTTCAATCAGTCGTACTCGTATAAATTGATAATATTATTTAAATTATTATTATAATACGTTACATTATAAGGGTCTCATCTTATGCAAACATTTATACCGAAGAGAAACTATATTTCCGGCTCTTTTGAAGATTCACATGCCACAAGGAATACCTACATCAAAGGATCTTGTTCTAAAGCTAGGCACAAGTTGAAAGAATGTGTAAATCAGACCCGGGAAGTATTATTACAGGTCTAGATTTCGTTCTCTAACTACAGATGTGATGCTAAAAAGGAGATTTTCTTGGGACATTTACCGATGTTTTATGTAAAGGTAAGAGGTATAATTGTGTGTGCAATCACACATTCACCATCACGTCATTTGAACAGTTAGCACACCAATTACCCGTTTCAACATGGACAAAAATTAAAAACAAACCAACGACGACCGCCAGTTAAAAATGATTGGGAAACTTGAAAACGTGAAGGAATCCCATTTCATTACAGAACTGAATGCGGCCATTTTTTAATTTACACTCCGCCGTGTAATACGTTTTGTTAAAACTGTTTCTACAAAAACTTCTGGGTTTTGCGATTCCGTTTTTGCTCGTTTCTTGGAAAACTTATTTTATTCGGTAACGTCTTTTGCTGGGCAAAATAGTGTCCGATGGTTACGCTACTTTCTGATTACCAGTCGTAACTAGTGGAGTTGAATGGTAAAAAAACATGAAAACTTGGTAATAGATTACTTAACTTTGGTGATTGAGATAGTAAAATATGTACAATAAATTAATATTTAATTGATAATCTAACAGTTCAAATAATAATCTCCTGTTATGGCTTTAAATTTATAACGCTTAAGCGTTATTCATTCATTTATGATTTTGTTATGGATTATATTAGGACTGTCTTCAGTGAGCGAAAACATCTAGAAGGAACTAGTGTTTTCAAGACAACTCCAGATAGATGACTCAATGTTATCTAAAATTGGGTGAAAAATAGAAGATCTAGCATTTAAGAGATTCGAACATTTCATTACAAAGCGACTAAGTCACGGTCACCGCGTTAAGGTAAGTAATTGGATAACGGCATCATCCTAACAAGTTTTGTCTGTATATCTGTTTTGGTTCGTGGAAGGACAGAGGTCGACACAGGCCGAGCTACACCTAATTTAAAATCCAGACCTGAGGAAGTTGTACCTTCCACCAGTGGGGCTATCAAGGGGCCCATTACTAACACGGAGACATAAAAAAGTGTTCGCAAGCATGGCCGTTATAAATGACAGCCATACCCGACGGATACAAACGTCTAACATTTATTTAGGTTCTTAGACCCCTAAAATATTTGCAGGGAACGTGACTCGAGGAGCCTTATAAAGTGGTCGCGTCACCCACAGCGATTTACTATAAGTGGGTTTTGAGAGGAGCTTACGGCAACACCTAATAACGTTGTCTCAAACAAATAAGCATTGGCATTCACTTGATGTGAATTCACTGTGTAAATGAAGCCCAAAGATATTTTAATCACATAATTTACTAACTGAAAATTCCGTAGAAGCAACAATCGATATATAAATGAAGAATATATATATTTTTTTAGTTTGTGCAGTGTCAATTAAAAAAAGATATTCAAGTAACGTAAAGTTGATAATAGACATAATTACGTGCTATTTTATTCATAACGAAACATTTTTATAGTCCTATTTGAAAGGAAGAGACGAAGTATTTACATGTGACACAGGAAACTAATTTACTATGAATCCTTCGTGTATAAGACGACAAACAAGAAGTTCGACCACTCAGTTGTTACCACCCATGGATGTCAGTAACACCAAAACACGTCATTGACATTGTCGGCCAAAAAGCTTATTTCTAACCATCCAAAACTGCAACCGAAACACGTACCTACACATTTAATTAAGATCTATGTCAGAAATGTGATGGTAGCAATCCCGTTAGATAAAAACCCCTACTACAACACATGAGTACCGTCACCAATCTATTTTCAAAACTGAGCTATCTTTTAAACGTACGTCATGAGACAAGTGCCTAACTCGGAACACGGGATTAGAACGTGCGTCAATATTTAAGCTCACTTGAATTTATAGACCGGCAACCTGTGCCACAGAGTAAGTACACGTATACAGAAACAATTCTATTCATACTACAGAGTAACTAAGTGATCAACGCAACCCATAACTGAGTCAACGAGGTATTTGGGTCTACTCAAATAATGAGTGGGGTTAAGGGTCCACTTCGTTGGCCGAGTGCGGATTGGCGCACTTTACATAACTTTGAGAGATTTATTTAGTAAATATTTAGAATTTTAAATTATTTATTAATATCCGACTTTTGCGGAAATGCTTTTTAAATTAATGGGCTCGGCAAGGCTCGAAACCAAATATGACTGTCAATAAAAAATTATCTATTGAAGAAAAATCCACAAACACAATGTAATGGTACCGATATGGTAACGTTATATAAAAATAAAATAAATTTAAAAAATGCCACGTAACAAGTAACGTGTCTTGTCAACAACGTCAACTCCATGCACGACGTGAGTGACAGCTTTTCGCGCCATTACCCACGAGCTCTTGCCACTGCAAATTATTTTTCACATTTCATATCCAAAACATTATATTTGAGATGACAATTGTTAAGTGGCGAGTGAAGAAGGTTCGTTCTTTACTCTGCTGACTATCGCTGAACAATAAATGAGGATATCAGCTTATATCCTCTCTTTTGGATATCGTTGAGATCTCATAGTTGCTACAATTACGTTTTTTATCACTCTGGGTACTGAGTTCTGGGATACCAGTCTTTTATTTTTTAATGCAAATACCCAACATAGGAGCAGAAGGGGCCCCCCTGATGACGTGGCCCAACCAAAAAAGACCCAGGACGCATTACGCTAAAGAAAAATCGCGATTATGTTTGTAAAATGTTTCAGTGCAGGCAGTAATAAAGCAGGTAGTATTTATACCGCTTCTACGTTGAAAAAAAACGCATCTATGACGCCGGTAATGTTACACAGACAAATGCACTATGGTGGTCGTGACCATCCACCAACATGTATCTAACCTTGATAAAAAAGTACGTATCCTCATTTTACATCGTAGAAGTTTCTCACTCTGTACCCCATTCTGCGTTTGTGGAGAAAACTAAAATTAAGTTAAGACGTTATTTTAAGGAAGAAAATCCTTCAACCAGTTGTAATTCCTGTAGAAAATTACAGATTCTATTCCTGATCGGTCCGCAATGTTTAAATTCTTGTATTCGTGTCTCTGTTCATGAGAACTAGAATGAATTTAACAAAACTTGAAAAGATCTCCCACGACTGAGACAAGTTTAAACCATTAAATTGCGGTTCATCAAAGTACCATAATAAATTCGTCAAGTCCGTCTGTCTGTAACAAACTTGGCCAAGTTAAATTGCCCGCTTCATTTCCCATTACAAACTTTCATGCCCTATTTCATTCTTTGAGACTGAATATTGAATTAACTTTTACACAAAACTTGTCAAAGTTTTCAAATGGAGATTCCATAACGGGATTCCCAATACAGTAATTAGCGTTATCTGCGGCCAAGTTTTCATTCCGAGACCTTGAAGCTCAGTTATGAACCTGGCTTCAACCAACACGAGGACTTTAGTTTTCGATTGATGACTGATTCATGAGTGAGACCTAGAGAGTACTTTCGAAATTTTTTTTTATTTTCTTTCTTGGAATGCATTAACGATGATTTTAGTGTTACTGATGTGATGGAGACTATGGTTACCACTTACCGTCAGCTGGTTTAGACGATTTACATTAAAAATGAACTTGGAAGACTTTATCCGGTATAAACAGTTCTGGATTATAGTCAATCTAACCAGTGGGTAATAACGATGTGCCAACTACGCAAATCCTACTGCAGCGGTTTAAATTACTACTTATTTATTTACTTGTGTTAAATTTATTGATATAAAGAAATTGGTAATTGATGAACAGTATTTCTGACTAAAATTCAAGGTATGTCGTAATAAACCCAAAAACTATAATCGGTATCTAAACCCTCCAGCTAGAGACTTGAGAATCTTAAGATAAATAACTGACTAGAATTGAACCCGCGACCTTTCGACTAAGAGGGTCAATACCAGATATTTTAATGGTGATCAAAGCGAACGGATATCATTAGCTCCGTTACTAAAACGTTGTACCGCCAACAAAAGAAGCAATAAACAAAAACGCTACCGACTGCACTGACGGTACTGCCCATAAAAACGGAGCTGACCTAAATTCCCGGAGCGTGGTTTGCCAGTTCAAAGACCAGAGTTCGATGTTCGACGCGGGGCAGCCACCGTGACGTATTGTCCTCCCGCCGGCACAATGTGACGTTAACTACTATGTGGAACAGTGTATAGTGTAGTGAGCCTGTTGTTAAAATTTGTACCAAAACGATGACCGTTACAGTATCTAAATAAACTTTTGAATGTTATCCGTGCCTTTAACATATAGCCCGCCAGTTATCTCTGTGACAATGGGAGAGCTCTCTTTCTAATTGAGGTAGTAACATTGAGCCATACAGCTCCAACGCCAAACATCACTGGTCAATCTTTAATTTAGTAACTATTGTGTAGCAGTCAACACCAGTTAATTAATAGAATGATGCCGTCTATGTATTCCCCAAAAGAAAACGCCTACGCCTACGGTCTTTCTAATCATAATAAATAATCGGGCGGGATGTGTCTATTCATAATCTCTGGATAATTAAGTGGCTAAAATAAGAACTATTTTAATGTTGTGACTGACAGTTGCTAGACATTTGACTAGACGGTTATGGACGTTTGATAATAGGATATTGAGATCGAACTCCCAACCTGATACCAGTTGCCAATCAGAAGTTACAAGAGCGTCAGTACTAAAACTTTAATAAATTCAACATTGTGTAACAAACACAACTGGCATTACAAGAGTATATGACGGATTATATTGTATTATTTTTAGTTGTTATTCAAATGCGTTCACATATAAGATATGTTAATACAAAGACGGCAAACGTCGGAGTTATTACATGATGTGGGCGAGCGAATGTAAATAAAACGGGTTCTTGGAATACCGTGGTGACATTGTACCCTCGAACATAGTTGTCTGGCGCAGCCTTCTCCAGAATAATCTTGTAATACTGAAAGGTCAGAGCCTTAATTTGAAAACACCGCATTTCGACAATAACAAGATTGTGTTAAGGATATTGACGCTTGAGATCGGTTTACTTTTTCTTCGTTCAATCCTCGATTCATAACAATATCCTACACTCAGTCATTTAGTTCGGATCGGGAAATAGACAGGCGACATCGTTCTACGAACAATTTAGTAATAAGTTATCGAATAACGTTCACTCCCGTGGTAGAAATCAAAGTCTCATCGGTAGCCTGAAGTGAAAATGGAACCACAGAGAGTTCAATACTGATTGAATTGAAAGCAATTAGCATCTTGCAGTGGAACAACAGACTAATATAAAAGTTATAGATAACGCATTGCTTAATAATTTTATTTCTAAGAATACCCTCTAAACAATAATTTCTATTGTCCGCGATACTACCCACTTTTGTCTTTATAAATAAATATAACAGAATAATGTTTGCACTACGTCGCAAACTGATTTCTAAACAGCAATTTCTTGACGGATATTAACTTCAGGTTTAGGGTTTAAGCGTCTGAAATATTGTCGAGACACGTGACTGGAGCAGTGGGCCGGTCAGATCCGTGTCGGACATAGGGGGAGCGAACCCATAATTTGACAAACTCTTCAATATACATCTAATATAACGTTTACAGGCCAATAGAATCAACTTCTATGTGTATGGAAGAAATAGGATCTCAGTTCAGCTCCAGCCGGTAAATTGGAACAGGAATCTCATGCTCGTTAGGCCAAACGTATCGCTGATGAGTTGTCGCGCAAGAAAGAATAGAGAAAAACGAAGAAATACTGACTCTGAAGCTCGCTAATCCGAACACGACGAAACATCAGACGGCTGACTCAACCAAGGGGGTAGTAACTAGCAAGGCATACTTACCGGAAGGACAGTAGTAGGAATAAAATGAATGATTTAATGACAATATTGCTAACTAAATCGTGAAGCCTTACCATGTGATGGGAGGGGGGAGGTCAGAGAAATAATACTTACTGGAGACGGGATTAACTGTAGCTCATGTACGAGGATAACCTCATAATGATGAGAGATCAACCTCAATAGAAACAGCGTGCGTGCGTCCTGAGTGCGCCCACAGTATCATATAATCATTAACTTAAGTACGTATTAAACGGTCATCTCGTCCACCGCCCTGACTCACCTGTGATTCAGTGGTGCGTGACGAGCCCCCACGTGTAATTATGGTCCATGATTCACATTCCGATAGCGCGAGATGTACTTTGACTCCGGAACAATGACTCTTTGCGGTTTTGATTTTTAAGTTTACTCATAGTTATTTAACAATGAAGACAGAATTGAAACAGATTCAGTGAGATTCTTAATGGGCGGTAAAATCGTTTAAGAATCTGAGGTTCTTTTAGTGTCAACCGCCGAGTTATGGACAGAACGTAATGGCAAAGAGTTATTACTGTCAAGATAGACAGCCAAGAAAGAAGCATGAATCCATATTTGTATAGGTTTCCCGATACTGCACTTGCACGCTAAACATTTCGAAGTGGCTACTAGAAAAAGGATGAGAGCACTTATATCTCTCCAAGTCTAAAGTAGTCGAGATTCAGTTAAACAAACATCCCAACGACCTTTATTCCACACGTGGAATCTATCGCCACGACCTGATCTGTCGTGCGTGGCTGGGACTCCTAATACAAGTCTAGATGAAGTACTCGTCGTGAAGCCTCTTTCTTACAAAACAATTGATAAAAAGGTATCTTTCAAATCCTGACAAAGAGGTGTCGAAATGGTTACAAGCGAAAAAAATATAAAAAAACCACAACGGTTACGTCTGATATTGATTATTCTTTACTTTAAGCTCTCAATCTATTTTTCTAATATTATTCAGTACGTGAATGAAGTCAATGACAAACGTTTGAATAATGTATTTGTAATAAACTTGTATAAAAAGGAACAATACCACGTTAGGTAAATAAGTTGCGCAAATCGTTCGCTGTTATATAATCTGTGAGCTGTGAGCCGTGAGCTGTGAGCTGTGAGTCATTTCACGCTGACTCATTGTTGACTCTGTTGACCTATCTACGTTTTCTTTGTTGAGTTAGTGTTTTACTGGGAGCATTATTTAACTGTAATAAAGTTTTACTGTAAAATTTAACATGTAATTGAGTAGAAGTCAATGCAACGAGAACAATAAACTGTTATTACTATGAGCCTACTTTCTCATAAACTGCGGATATGCATGGAACGTGCCTTTAACGAAACTCTTCTTATAAATAAAGATTCAAAACCATTTATTTATATAAGGGTCTCTGATACACTTATTTGACTAACTGTACCGGAGTGAGTTCTAAGAGTCCTGGGTTCGACTCCAAGCAAGGCAGAAAATTGAATGAAGAGTATAAATCTCCGTACTCAGTCATCTTGTGTGTCACCCATGGCACTCAGAACAAAAGAAATCCTTGTGTGGTGCAATGAATGTGTATTATGTTACTACGTAATTTGTTGGAATCCACAACCGTTTCGGAAGAATATCCACGAACGTATGGAAACTGAACGTATGGATAAAGTTTATATGAAAATGCCCAGAGAGTTACATATTGTATGTATTATTACAAGCTATCACGCCTAGTGGTTCGAACGTTTCTTCCTCGAACGTGGGGGCGTGAGTTCACATCCTGCACGCACCTCATATTTTCAAAAGGTTATATGCGTATTACAAGTTAATTATCGCTTGTTTTGGTGAAGGAAACATCGTGAGGAAACCTGCACACTTGAGAGTTCTCCATAATGTTCTTCAAAAAGTGTGAAGTTTGGCGATCCGCACTTGGCCAGGGTGGTGGACTACGGCCTTTACCCCCCACATTGTGAGAGGAGACCCGAGCCTAGCAGTGGGACAGTTATGGGTTGTGATGATGATAACAAATTACTAACGATAAAAGGAAATTGAATGTTAATGAAAGTTATCTTTTGAAACAATGCATTATAGTCTTTGGACTGGCGAGTTTGTTGTTTACACAAAAACATTAATAATTTATAGCTGGCGGTATTTTAATATTATCTTAGTCATCAGTAACGCCATCTATATCAATGTTAAATACACACACACAAGTAATGACACAGTTACAATTAATCACGTTTATTGTTTCTGCTGCGCTAAACTCCACATTATTTTCTTTGTAATC
This sequence comes from Calpodes ethlius, assembly GCA_018251375.1. Classification (NCBI taxonomy): domain Eukaryota; kingdom Metazoa; phylum Arthropoda; class Insecta; order Lepidoptera; family Hesperiidae; genus Calpodes; species Calpodes ethlius. The sequence continues at coordinate 34,214 of DWPA01000058.1, forward strand.
ATTCAACATCACTGCTCAGTATAAAACAAACTTCTTATCTGTCTTATTTGCATGTAATGTTAAAAAGCATATTTTCACCGTATTTTCCCTTCTACTTACACAAGAATAAGGCGTTTAAAGTTAACACGAAAAACTAACATCAATTAAGGGTTTGATTAATCGTTTGGGACACGGTCACTATTTCCGTCATGAGCCGCGGTTGGGTTACTTAATTGTCGAGGTAATCATTTACTAAAAGTGAACTATGTCTGCTTTATAACCTATTAATCCTGCATTAATATGAGAGTGCACGTCTTTGCCTTCCTCCTAAAGTTATCTAAGAAAACTTGGTGTTTCTGGTCTAACGTAATCAGATCTTGGTCTATCTAATCTATTAATACAAATAGGCGTACTGAGGGAAGATTATCCTCACCCCCCTCTCCAACTAGACCAGAAGCTGAATACGTCAATGTTAGTACTTGAAATGAACTACTATGTACACCTTTTAAAGAATAACGTAGACAAGTAGGAGCCCGAGATTTGGTACAGATAAAGTTTACACAAAGAAAAAAATCAGAAAAATGCATTTTATTTATAATGTGTAATAAATAAAATAATTAAAGGAAACAGAAGGTTCAAAAGTCATTGTAAAATTGCCTTTCGACTGATTTAATTACGGTTAAAATTAAACTGCAGACCGGATTTCTAGCTTATATAAATATGCTTATTCATGATAATGAAGAAAGTTAATAAACTGGACTATAATAAAGCATTAACGTTAATACAACGCCTTCCGTATATCAGTTTTTGTCGAATTTACCAGACTAGATTCGGACCTGTCGAGGTCCTTTGTCATGAGCCGTCTGCGACGAGCGCGCACTTGCGATAATTAATCCAGTCATTATTGGACATGATGTTGCGATAATTAGAGCGAACATTCTTGGACACGAGTTTGTTTAACTAGTATGTTAACAAGTAATAAATGTTCTCTGTTACTATGCACAGGAAGTTCGGCTTGGGAATTACATTACACTTCTTCTTGGTAGGTGGGCTCAGTGATAGAATTCCGAAGCGATGGATTAAGGTGGTGAGACTCTGAAAGGCGTTACAGACATCGAACAAACTTCATACACGATCTAATTCAATTTAAATTCAACGTAATTGTTGTAAACTGTTCGAGGGGTAACTCGGTAAACTACCCGCAATTGTTATAAGTCCTATATTACCTTAATAGTTAACTAAACTATCGTCTCCTGCCAGAGTTTATATAAGCTTCGGTCCGTAACTATGAGTAACTTTACCAAACTAACTCTATGTCGATTCAGTGTTTCCGAGCAAGTCTCCTGACTTGGTATGTTTTCCTGGTAACATGGTTGGACTTGGTGATTGCATCTTAGAGAACACGGTATGGTGGTAACTCGAAGCATTCCTATTTTTAAGTTCATAGCCGAATGAGCTGACGGTCCACCTGATGGTACGTGATCATTGTCACCCACGGGCATTAGTAACACCAAAGGTAACCATGAATTGCTGGCCGAAAGAAAAGCTAAAAAAGGACAAAAGTACTGTCTCTCAGTTCCTAGCCGGAACACAAGCTGGGCAAACCTTGCCATCAAATGGTCAGATTGCACCATTATCAGATATTGATGAAAATAAAAATTTCACACAATAGTACGTAATGTGTTACCATTTCGAGGAAGCCCTTCTAGGTTACGTGACAGGATTAGTATCGTATATGGAAAATACATATTTTCATGTTACTTACTGAACAAGTACTAATTTCTACTGTCCAAAAAGCGCATACCCGCACATACATGCGTGTCAGCACTCCTAAGTACACGATAATACACACGTACGTATTGTTTATGCTTCACTTTAGGCCAACATGATATTATGAAACTAACCGTCTAGGTTATAAGTCTATGTTTCACGGTCGAATTTTCGAAACTGTCAAAATATCATCTGTTAGTCCTGTCACCTTATTAAGTCTCACTGTTCCAAAGTTTGACACTGTCAACATGCAACTCAGGCGAAACTTCAGCGTTCATAATAGTAAAAATACGTATTACTTATTAATGGGAATGATTAACGTTTAAAAACACTACATAACACCTTTCATACAATTAAAGGAGAGCTATCACAATACGTAAAGTTGTTAAAAAACTCACATTAAACTCTAACTTAACGAGTGCGTGAAGGTTATTTCCGCTCACACATAAACTATTAATACCCGCGACCTACCTCACTGTCAGGGCCGAGGTCCCGTGACATGAGGCAGATGGCGCTGTAACGGATGGTGTAACGAGGACGGTGATTGAAACAGGTCGAAAAAGGAATTAGACAAATCTTGAAGAATAAACACACTCGTTGACTGCTGAAGTACGTTGGTTCATCTGCATAGAAGCATATTTAGGGTCCTGGACACTCCACAGTTTCGCAATTATTACACGATGGTTGTAGGTAAGTATTTAATAACCCTATCACAATTCCATGAGGAGTGAAATGAGAGGTACAGAATACAGTGACACAGCAGAAAAAATATGACACTAACATAATATTTTCTTAAACTCTCGAACAGACAAGGGCGCCTGCATATAAAAGAGAATTTCCTTAAAAGGTAACAGACAGTTCAGATTCGAACCCGATTATATTACCTATACATATATATTTAAGGATCGTCTTGAGTTTCATTGAAATAACAACATTGAACAGACCCCAAACTTCACTACAATAAGGGTGCTCCTCCACCAGACATGTGACTTAGCTATATCCGCCAGTAAAACTGAATGGAAATAAAAAACAATTAGAAATTAATCGTCAATAATCAACGTTATTGGTGGATTGACTCACACGCTTACCTACCCCGTATATTCTTGGTGTAATAGCACCCTAAGACTGATATCTCAAGGCTGCGAGTGTGGCTGACACTACAGTGTAAATATTTACAGACAGCCAAACACGCTGCTCGCTTTGTTAGTCATGTGTGAGGTACAAACTTCACAGTTAGCGATAAACTATAAGCGAGTTTTATTGTAAACTTACGAGATGTGCTAGACTTTGTAAAAATATCACGACGCACATAGATAACATTAATTTGATTATTTAATAGAGGTCTGGTTAGAAAAAAGGGTCGTTAACTTAAGGTTATTTCGTTACGGTATAATATTTATGTTAGTTCAATTTGAACACTGCGACAAATACAAAAGTAATACAATTTGAGTGTCTGTTTGTAATATTGAAATTACAGTTGTTTACTACATGCATATGAATACAGACACAGTACTTACACCAATTTTTTTTTTTTTAATTTTTGTGTGTCTATCTGTTTGTTCTGTCTACTCCCTGAAATACCAGGATCGTTTTGACGGGTCTTGTATTGGTAGATAGCTGATGTAATAAGGCTACTAAAACAATATAAAGCAAAACACTTTGTTTTAAATTCCACGCAAACGCAGTCGCGTGCACAGCTTGTTGACAACCTTTTTATGCGGGCAACACTTAGTTGTTTACAACGTTATTCGCAACCATCTAGCAGTCAGACCGGTGAGTTATTCAGTAATTCATTCTATAGCTACTTGTGTTTGCGTTATCGGTTTGATATTGAGGTTCCGTATGCCAGCCCTCCCTTTATGGTCCGCGGCAGCTTGTCGAGCGGCGGTATTGAAACGGTGTTTGATTGTGTGAAGGTACGTAGCTCAGTGGTTGACGTGGAATGATATTTCACTGACTTCAATTATTGGGCTGCCGGGTAGGGTCTTGTCACGTAATTTAGAAGGTCCTATTGAAATGTATTAAATGAATATACTCATTTATATTATAAAGTGTGTAAACTCGTCAATATCATTGTTACATTTTGCTAACATTCTCCTTTATTTTATATTGTCTTATGATAATTCAATAAATAACGTCGACCAGTGAACACTTTTTTCATTCAGGTACCCCCAACATTACACTACACTCCACCAGTCCAAATGTAACCAATTCTGTTGCTTGAAAGCCTCAAATTAAACAAATTTGTGTGACGCTGATAATGGGTCTGTATTGTACCCTCCGAAGTACGGAAGATCTTAGCCACTACAGATCACCGACTAAACGTGGCTTCTATAACTTCTATTACATAGACCGCTAGCGAACAGTAAAATTTAATTATCAGCATAGAGTTATAAACTAAAGCATAGACAACTCGCCGACGCACTCACAATTTCAAACAGGATGTTTAAACTTGTTATAAACATTTGTAAGTAAAAATTTGTAGCTAGAACCAGACGTTACAGGGAAGCAATTATTACTACTTAAATACAAGTAGCTGCGATTGCTGGCCCGCTTGATTACTTCTTACGACGAAAACCATTTCTTAATGCTATGAGCGAATAATAAATTAATAATAGTTTCAGATTCATGCCGAAATGTCGCTGCAATTTATGGCTACAGAAAAATGACAGACACTTTTCCAGTCACAAGTCTAAAGGAGTCTTGGAAACTATTGTCTTTTTATGTAATAATAATAATTAAACTGCCGTCAAAGCTTGTTCTGTCCACATTAGGATTAAAAGTAATATTAATATTGAAATCTAGTTTCTGCAAGTGCCTGATGGGAAGTCACAAATAAATAAACGCTAACACACTCATACTCCCGCAGAAGGATTCCCTGTGTCGCGGGCGGCATGAACAATACGTCACTAACACCCATTACCCGAGAACAAATATTTATCTGTCACAAAAATATCTGCCCGGCCGGGA
>DWPA01000059.1:0-38923 GCA_018251375.1 Calpodes ethlius
ATTTTTTGCACATACCAAAGTTAATGTGGAGTTGGTGCAACTTGCATAACTACGTCGTACGTAAAAGTGTAATTCTATCAATATTTTTAAGAAGGAACTTAAGAAATATGTGCAATCTAGACTAGTGTTGTGTAATTTGTGTACTTTTTATTAATGCACCAGTGGAAAAGTGTACTTATAGTTTAATATTTAAGGATCTCACTGTAATTAAACATTATTTCGTATGGGAATAAAATATTTAAACTTACGTCCGTTTGTAGTATGCTCGATTGCTTGCTCAAGGCGCGGGTGGAAGGGGGCGTGATTTGAGCATGTACTTTGCTTATATAATTATATATGCATGCATTTGTGATAAAATGGGCATGACTATTATACACGCTCAATACAATGATTCTTACTAGCATGTCTATTTGTACTGATACGTTTTGTAAACCCATACATAGTTATGTGTCTTCGTAATATTTGAAATCTAGTTCTAGTGTTTTAATCACACGACTGTACAAACACTTAAATTACCTAAAGAAATTAAAATAAATATTCTGTACTTATATCATATATGTGTTGTGTCTACCTGTATTTGTGTCTGAGTCTGCGTTGTGTCTGCGTGTGTCTCACTCTGCGTGTGTGTGTGCTGGCCGTCGTCGCTGTGTCACCGCACTAACACCGGTCTAGGCAACATTTCCGGCTGCGTGACCTCCCAGGAGGGCGGGATGCGGTACTCGTTAGGTTTCAACACGAAAAGGAACTGAAATTATACAAAAACACATTATTTCATATACTGTAGTAGAAACCGTCGCAGTTTTTAGGCAATTAAAATTCTAAATTTACAAACATCATAATGATTATGATGACGGCCCCGTAGCCTAGTTGGTAGTGAACCTGCCTGCGAAGCAAGGGGTCCTGGGTTCGATTCCCGGTGTGTATTTATGTGACAGGTAAATATTTGTTCTCGGGTCATGGGTGTCAGTGACGTGTTATTTGTGTTGTCATGCGCCCGCGACACAGGGAATCCTACTGCGGGGTTATGAGTGTGTTAGCGTTTAGCGTTTATTACTTCGTATCTATAATTAATGGAGGAAAGAAGAAATTTTATACTTTATAAATGTTGTTTTACTTTACTTTAAGAACTTGGTTTTGGAGTATATTCAACTTTCAAACACAAATAATAACCCGGGAGTAGTTTCAATACAAAAATATTATTTTTTATTTAAAATACATTTTAATTTGCGAGTTGCTTAATAAATATATTTTTGTAATAAATATATTTTTAATAAATATATTGCTTAATAAATATATTTTTAATAAATATATTGCTTAATAAATATATATCTGAAGGCTCGGTCCTGGGATTTTTGAACAGATGTTTGTTTGAAAATTAAGGGGAGTTGGGTAAGTTTAATCTGTTGATAATTCTGTCGAGTTGAGAAATTTCCTCTTGGGACCGTTTGCTTCAGACGCTAAAGGAAAGGTTTAACAATATTTGGACTTGATCTTAATTGATCACTCTACATAGTGTTTTAACAGATTGATAATTGATCTTACATGCGACAATATAGTAATTTTGATTGGTCCTAATATGTTACAACGGCAGTAAACAAGAAATGAATGATACAAATAGTAACAATTGATTAAATAATATTAGATTAATTAAAACTATAACGTATCTCCAAAGTAAAGCTCCCATTGTTAAAGTTAGTTAAAGTTTAATTAAGATTTCAGCAAAAATGTCTCAAAAATATAACTTGTAATCTTTAAGATATTTTTGCAATAATGCTACAATACTTTATAGTCGTAAATTTATATATATCATTTTTCTACGGAATTCCGTGCTCCTGCTTTTAAGATATTTGTGCACAAAATTACGAAAAGACCTTTTACCTCTGCGTATGTGAATATACGTGTGTTAGAACCTCTTAACCAACCAAAACATAAATATGAATAATGGGCCACGTCTATCTTGATATGCGAGGTTTTACGCTTCGGTAGAAAAAAATCGGTTTTAATTTAGACTTTAGCATCAGATATAATATTTTAAATAATAAATTTCCACTTCGATAGATTACATTTTGGAGTACTGGTTTTAAATTAAATAGCAAAAGTTTCATTTCTAACATTTCCAAGTTACATAATCGTTTAAATTTAACTATGTTCCAGAAAAATCGACAAGCTATCTTTTGCATTGAAGTTGTGTGTGCTACTATTAGTATATTAAAGACTGTTAGTGTATTATAAAGTGCACATAACCAGTATTTAAAATATATATTATTTAAATTTACTAATTAATAACATTATTTATCATAAATTACTCTATTTTTTGTATATTTAAGTTAAAGGGCGTTACATTGAGTGTAATAATTATTACAGTAATTAAAACCGCTGCGGCGGTCGCAGAATGTGAAAAGCCGTAACGATATTTCGCGCCCACTATACGACTGTTTTCGATTTATATGCGTTCTCTGATTGAAACTTAATTTTATGGTGTGTGTGAATTGAATTCACTGTATTGTGTTTATCAGAATACAAATCGTACATATTATGAATACAATACATACATTAAAGAAACAATAAAGTTCTAGTTTTGTTGGTAGTGGCCATACCTGAGGAGCGAGGGTTCCCGCGTTCGATTACAAACCTGGACAGTCGTTAATGTGACAGTTAAATGATGTTTCGAGTCGTCGGTGCCAGTTTTTATCATAATCAATGTGTCATGAACATTTATCATAATCCATACATATTATGTTGAACAAAATTGTTGTGATTGAATTTAATAAACTTACATGGATTAAATCTACACTTCGTACTCAGTTATATTATAACAAAGAAAACGATTGAAATCTTTGCTTGCCAGTTTTTATAACTTAACACACTACGTATATTCCTTTTAGGTAGTGTACTGTTTTTATTAGTTAGTATACATAAAATAAAGTGAATATATAAATAAATAAAATATATTGAAATCCGTCATACGTTCATAAATATACATTTTGTGTTTGATAAACTGTTTCTGTTATGAACATAACTAATGTATACGTATTAATCTTACGTAGCTGCGTGTATCAATAATTTGAAGATAAGCCCCTTGAGCCGTTGGAGAAAATGGATATCTCAATAATTTACCCGCATGTTTGTTCACATACGATAGCGAAACACATACTGTTCCAGAACTTGAATTGAATGTCTAATCAACTTTATTAGAAGTGCTTTCTAGGGGTACGTTTGTAACGTCACATAGTTGGTAGTGACACTGTCTGCGAAGCGAGGGGTCCCGGGTTCGATTCCCGGCCGGGGCAGATATTTATGTGACGGATAAATATTTGTTCTCGGGCCATGGGTGTCAGTAACGTGTTATTGGTGTTTTCTATGCCACCTGCGACACAGGGGATCCTACTTCGGAGGTATGAGTTCGCTAGCTTCATACATCTGCGTTTAATCTAGCTGGAAGCCGTTAGTGGCCAACTGAAGGCCACGTGTGTCCTGTCGATCGAGAAACCAAAGCATTCTTCGAGAGGAGGTAGGTTTAAAATTTTTATCATACCGCTTTAAGAACCAAATGCCTAAAGTGTTCTTCAAGACTTATCTGATAGAGTAACGCCAATTAATTAACTGAGAGTTACTCACGTCGCGTTTGTGTCAATAGCTAGCAAGCAAACCAACGCATCGCCTGATCGTAAGTGCTCATCGTCCCTCATACCCATCAGTGAGATTATTTGATTAACTCGTACCATAGTGGCCGTAAGGAAATTATATTAAACTAAGTCTGCGCTCGAAACAAATTCAAATATACTTAATTCAGATCACGATCGTTCTTAAATTGAAATTGTAGGTAGAGAAGATCTAGATTCGTTAAGGCAAGAAGGTTACACGCCATTCGCCTTACACCACCTTTAATTGTTTCATTTCATAACCAAAGTTACCTATGTTTTATATTAAACTCTTGTAATTTAGAAGAATAGTATTTCTTAATTTAGAAGAATAGTCTCTTCCATATATTTTCCTTCTCATGATTTGTGAATCTACAAGAAAAATATTGACAATATGTAAAGAGGTATTTTCGGTAAAGTAAAAAGACAACTTGAAACCTAAAGCAATATTTGTTGAACAAACAAACAAGTCTCGGTATAATCGTGAATAAATATGGTCGATAACATGTATTTTAATGAAGTAATATCTAGAAATATTGAAAATTCATCTATTCTCTAGAGATGTCATTAGCATTTGGGGGTCTGCAGCTGGATCTATTTACCTTAGGTCGGGGAGCTTTGTCCGATGATTATTGGTCCTTCGAGCTATGCACGCAGTTTTTGCTTTTTATTCAACAAATTCATGGCCGACTAGTTTGGTAATTATTATCTTTGTCTATGAATTTAATTTCGAATTCAATTTTTCTACATAGATAGATGTAAAATACTAAAATATAATTGTATAGAAACAAGATTGTTGCGTACATGTTATTATCGTTATAAAGGAATGTAAGATTGCCATTTCAGTATATCTGAACAGTAAGTTAATATTCCAATTTCTTAGTCTTATTAATATAAGTTTATAGTGGAACTAAGAAGTACGAGATTATGAAAATGTGATTCTGTAGTGAATCTCATTTACATAATGAAGCTTTGTAGCGATACGGTGAAAGTATATAACCTTAACTAATATTAACTTTTAGTTTACATTACTCTGAAAATTTTAGATCCCATTACAATTGAAATTCAGTTGGTCGGCACGTTTTGCTAACGTGGGTATTTGGATGAATCGGAGCATTCACATAATTGTAACGAGAAATTACTGTTCTTAATCTTATTAGGTGTTAAAATTTTCATTCTCTTTTAGCAGTTTTATAGCATTTACGTAATTCAGTGCCTACAAAGAATGTCGTTCATGCCTCTTTGTGCAATTTTCTCCCAACTTCACATAATTCCTCTTGAATTCAACTACAAATGAGCGCTTGCATAGCTTTCTTGCAAAACATACTGCTCTTAATGCATTCTTTTTATTTAGCTCTGATTTACTTTTATATCTTAGTTCTGCTGGTACACTAATGTTTGTCTTTGTAAAAGTATGTGGTCTTGCTTATATAATGTAGGTCAGACACTCATTTTCCCTATATAACTCTGGTCGAATATTCGGATTTCAGTTCTAAAAGTCCATCGGCTACTTCAATTAATTCGGTACTGAGTTAATGGTCAAATGAAATGATATTAGCTGCTGTAACTTTACTGAAACTTGTCGAAACTATTTTTTTTTGTTTTGAAAAATAACATTTGCATTCAGTTACTTTTAGTATTTTATGGTGCATAGATTTTTTATTTATCTGGCTGGCTAAACTTAACCAGTTATGTGATGTGCAAATACCGTATATATTTCCTGATATTTCTTTTGCATTCGCGTGATTTTTAATTTAATTTAACAATCAATATTAGGAAAAATAGTTGCCGCATAATAATTTATGAATTTGTCACTGAATCAACAGAATTTTAATCTTGTCTCATCATGATCTGTCTCATCGGAGAAGGTTTTCTTCCACTAAATTTTTCCAGGGATTGGAAGTTATACATTTTTCACTCCCCAAATCTTTCATCCTCAATTTGCCCATCGTTAGAACTATGATAGTCATTTGACCTAAATTACATTTTAGTTCATGGCCAATCCTTTACAAAGTTAAGCATAAATAAATTCGTTCACAGTTGTTGTTCCCCGATCTCCGAATCAAATAATGGCCGACTGGAGTTTGGACGGTGATCCATTCAGTAATTGTCTTAATCTACTTTCCTCCACTGCTGGAACTAAGTTAAAGTGAACATTGGTAACGGAATTTTGAGTTTCAAATTGTTTTACTACTTCATCCTGAATCACAATGACTTTATAGAATTGTACATAGTTTATTTCTTAGTTAATACTTATAAGAGTAATGATGAATGTGTCTAGAGGTAATATCACCTAAATGTCACATCATCTCGGTGAGGTTATGGAATAATACAGAATAATAATAAGACATATTTTCTATTTGTATGAATTAGAATCTTATTTAAATAATAAAATAAAACCTAAATCCCAACAAATATTGTGTCGATTGGAAATTTTACTATGCGCTTACGCTCAATGTTTTATCGTATCAGTGCCGTTATAATGTACATCAATGTTAGTTAAATGTTATGGAGTTACTAGTCTTTATATGTTTTTAAACATAAGGTTTATTTTGTATCGTGTCTTATTAAGTACGTTCAAACTCGGAATTTTCGAATATTTTGGCTTCCGTCGGCGTTGTTATATTTATCAAATCACTTGTAAAAATAAAACTGTTTCCGCTCAAATTACCATAAAGGCAAATATCTTTCGGCAAACTTGCCTGCTTTTAGCTTGATGTGCTGTGGAGTGTGTGATGTGGAGAACGGTTTTTGAATTACAATTCTTGTGTTTAACAGTTTAGTAACTATTGACAAATAATCAGATGCGTGAAGAATCGTTACTTAAAGAAATTACCAAAGAAATGAACGGTTGAATTCAATGCCTCAGTCAATACTTTCATATACGTATAATATACATATAATATTAATTAATATTGTACACCAAACAACATAAAAAATCGCTGTACGTTACTAAGACAATGCGATGTAACTAATTGAACCTTCTGTTGGATTACCAATTACAGTTTTTTTACGCAATATCACGAGAATTATTGCGTGATACATTTAAAAAAAATAGAAATTAAAATAGCCTCTCATTATATCCCTAGTAATATAGTTTTTATACGACATAATATAAGTGCATAGAAACCCGCGATCTTACGATGCTTTATCCAACAGCGTAATGCTATAAGATGTAACACTTAGGAAGAAAGCAAAGCAAACAACACGGCTAGCCGTGATGCTAAAACATAAAGCTTCAGTTTCGACAACGTTTGTTCTTGACAGTTGATATTTTCTATCTTATCTTCGGAAACAGATTTTCCTAGCTGAACTAACGAAGAAGCAATTTGTAATCATGTCTGGAGTATACCGTTACTTTTTACTTCTCCTTACAAATCTTTAGAATTTTTTATTGTTGTACAGATGGTGTTTGGAACGGGATGTTATTTTTAAATGACAAACAAATATTAAAATTGGCAAACGTGTTTATTATTTTGAAGAATACGACTAAAGCTTATACGTGTAAGAACCATTCGTGGTACGTCTGAATAAGATTTTGAGACGCAGCAATATCTGCATTATAGATCTATTTTTGATGTGAATGTTTTCAATATTAATATGTATTAACTACTTTATGTCGAAGTAAGTCCTAACTATCAATTGCTGATACTGTAGTTTCCTTAATTGTAAAAGAACGTTCAAAATTAACTTATACAACGAACTCTTTAAACAGCTTAAAAGGTACTGTACACTGCTGTGTAGTACACATACATTCCTCTTCGACCTTAAAAGCAAACACTCTTCAAAATTCTATAGAAGCCCTGAATGCTCCATTCCGTTGGCTCTGAATGCTCCGTTCCGTTGCCCTCATTTCTGCAATGGCCCGGAAAGTGAAAGTCACTGCTTGTGAACGTGAATATTATGTCCTGTCAAGCGGCGCCATTTACTTCTCGAACTACGAGTATTAGTTCAAGTTGAGTGCTGTTTTGATGTGGAATACATACAACAGGAAATTCGATGTTGGTATTGTTTTACATGTGAAAATGCTATGATTTTCAATAATACTGATAAATTAAAAAGGACCTTAATTTATAAACACGTAAGTTTTTCACTTGTTCATTTTAATGAAGGGCAGTATATTTTCCTGGTTATCTTAACGCCACGTAAGAGTTTTGTCGGTATTAATCTGGTGGTACAAATACCCAGCGACGATTAACTAAGAGATCCAGGGTTATTGCCTAATCAGGTTCAACGTCAGGTATATGAGGGTGCATAGTTAAAATGATTTCCGTTTCTGTCCGGGTCGGTAAAACTTCCTTACCTGTTTCTGCCGTCTAACAATTGCTTAACATTTTTTTTATTTTATAATCACTTCCAATGTAACAAATACTAATGATTACTTACTTGACGAATTTTAACGCCCACAGTCCCCTTACTAACGAATAATAACTAAGTAATATTCTTATTAACATCTAGTACTAACATGAATTACGTGCTAAAGTTTTTTCTACAGATCTATTTGAGATTTGTTACACGTATCCATTGACGGCAGGGAATGTTAGCATTGCAAGGTCGTTTGTTGTACTTGGGTACCTCATAAGAAAAAATATTAATCTTTCAACACATACTACTTGATACTAACAGGACTTTACGAACTATAGTCCCATATAGTCCTATTTAAGGTTTGTCACTGTTGTCTATGAGCGATAGAGGGTGGGAGTGCTGCAAGATCATTTGCTATCATCATCATCATCAGCTTATAGCCATGTCCATTGCTGAATATAAGCCTTCCCTAGAGAGTGCCACGTTGCTTTCATTTGTTATCATTATCCCGTAAAAAAAGAAAACCAAATAAGTCTATGAAGGTACGATTGAGCATTATACATGTTGTATTTTGAACATCCTGTTATGTTCTACCTGTAACGAGTACATTTCTTACTTCAGTTAAGAAAGTATTTTTTAAAACATTTCTGTATACTAAATTGTTTTCCTACCTCAACCAGCAAAATGCAGACGTCTAGTGCAGAACGCTTGGGAATCACGGTTGCTATTAGTCATAGCTGTTGCCGACGTTGATATGTGGTACGGAAATACGATGTTCCTTTGTACAAAATGTACTGCCGTTGGTCGTATCCCAACATCACTGTTGAAATTGATACTCAGGAATTCGAATCGTCTTCATTAACCGCAGACTTTATTGTTCGGAGTTTTGTCGGCGTCATATTACATATTTAATGATTTACTTCTAATTTTGTTTCAAATATTCAGGTACTTAATTTTTACGTTCAAAAATATACGCTGTATTTTTTCTATTTGTATTTAAAACACGTGAAATCTAATTCAATTATACAAAACATTAATTCTAGGAATATTTAAAAGTCCAAAGCTTTCTGGGTTCTTTCTAGAGTTGTCGTGAAATTAATTTCATTGCCCCTCATTTGAGTTTCATTTTTAACTAACGGCTTCGCTTAGGTTTTTACTGCTAAACCAGCGGCTTATCACACGTGTTCAATTCAGATTAAACAACAAAATATAGCCTATGTCCCTAAGTACTACTGTAGTATTTCATATACATAGTCACAAACATTATTTTTATTATGAATGGATTAAAATATATAAAATATAATGGATCTTTCCAAAGGGATTGAGATGTTTTTCTAGGTAAAATGTATCCCATATCACTCGCAACTATCTCCATACATAAAATCTTACCATATCGATCGATGCTCCGTTGCGCCGTGAAAGTAGGACAAATAAAAAAATATTATTTCATTTATGATATTAGTATGGATAAGGGTGTAGATGATGGCAGCTTCAATCTAAAGAGATGCTTAATCGTATTTATCTGAATGTATTCAAAAAGTGCTTTCCAGTAAAATGGTGGCCCATGGATCCTACATGACCATAGGAGTGCCTATAGGATCAATGTTCGGACCGCTTATTTTTAATATGTACCTATATTTTTAGTCTTTCTTACGTCATTAGGAATATGTGTGAAACTATACACTTTAATTTTAAAAGTAGATGGAAAAAAAAACTTTTAACGATGTAAATAATATTTCGCAAATATTACACTGGCCTTCACTCAACAGCGTTACATTAAAAGCGCAAAAAATGTAATGTGTTAAATTTGTGTCAATAATTAGTAAATTTTTCAACCATTATTATTATCGATTCGATTACAATGGGGTCTTCATAGAAAAGTCTTGTGGGGATAGCGTTCCGCTGCTTATCCTGTTAAGAAACTAAGGCTCTGATGTTGACATAGCAAGATTGATCTATCAGTGTAATGTTCTGTAGAATATTGTTTTGGGGCTTGTGTAGAAAAAAGCCATTGCATGCCATTTACAACATTTGCATGCCACGTAAATGCCTTATACAACTTAAGGCCTATGAACTCAGAAATCTGTATGAATATTTTTTCTCTACGTTTTGGACAATATTACGTAGGTATACGTATGACTGTACCAGATTTTAGATTTGGTAGCTCGTTCTTGCGTAGACGTGTTAAAATTTATGTGAGAAAATTGTGTTAAAATCATTAAAATATGAACGGAAATGTCATGAAATTAAAAATTACGTGTAAGGTATCCTTCTGAAGGAAGGCTATATATAAACTTGAAATATTAAATAAGGCTATATATAAGCAAACTTGAAAATTATTAAAAAAAAAGATTTTTTGAACATGAGTTTTGTCATAATCTTCATCATCACAACACTTAAATTTCCCACTGGTGAACTAGGGTCCCTTCTCACAATGTGAGGATTACAGGCCATTGTTATTCCTTTTTTGCACGTGGGCTAAATATAGTTTATTTATAAATCGAAATAGTCATTTGTTTAAATATGAGTTTGCTTTAGAAGCAACGTCATAAATTATGATGTTATACAAACATTCCTTAAACAATTACGTATGTTACTTTTCGAGCAATAACGTGCAGCCTTTGTACACAATCTCTGTGAAGCTTAGATGAGTGGTTTAAATTAATTTTTGTAATTGTATTTATAATACCTTCTGTTGCTCTTACCTTTTATGTTGTAAATGAAATTTTTTCCGCCTTTATTCTTAGCACCAAGTCGTAAAAACTAATTTATATTGTTCACGTGCGGTTGTAGTTCCTGTCTCTTCGCCCTGTTCTAACACTTCACATAATTCCTTCTGCATTGTACCTACGAGTGGTCTCTACGTTTATTTTAGTTAATCTATTGTTCGTATAATGTATTGAACCTCTTCGTGTATAGTAATATTTTTAATTATTAGAAAATATTTCATCGTGCTTTTTACTTATATATTCCAAATAAGCGATACAGTAGGTATTTTTCAGAGTTAGTTATGAAAATGAAAAATTGTCTTAATATGTACAATTGGTAATTAATTGAAAAAGGATATGTCCCTGATAGAACATATTAAAACTTACCTATATGTGTGCTTTATATATTTATTCGGTAACTGCAATGTATCATGACAGTATCAAAGAGTTTTAGTTATTGACGTCTTCATTATGGCGTCGTGATTTACATATTTATAGACGTATCAACAGCTTTCTACATAATAACAATGTTTTGAGTAGATAAAATGAATTTTCCCTGACTACGTGCGATACCGAAATCTTATACAGTTCTTTTTACAAAATATGTTTAATAACGATTTTGGAGACCTTGGTGCAAAGATCGGTAAAATAAGTACAAAGCCGTCACGACTGCAGTCGAAACGTAACTTGTTCACTGTTGCAAATTACATATTAGAAAATTGTCATCTTATGACAGTAGCAAAAAATGTTTATTAGTCTCAGGTGCAGCACCACGTAATGTTGTCTATTTTAACGGAGCACTACACTTTCGTTGTTATGACAAGCTGCGATATCGCTGAATGTTCTGTCGGTGTAAATGTAATGAAAATGTCTGGAGCTTGAAGTAGTACAGAATTGTACTTTTAAACAACAAAAGGTTGAAGAACTGCTTTATAGAAAAGTTGAACCAGAATATTTCTGGATAATCTGGTTTTATGGTAGATTTTGGATGTATTTTACTAACACTTAAGTTCAAGTTGATTTACTTTATTTGGCGGGCACCCGGTTGAACAATACTAGACAATGATATCTGCTATTACAGGGCACTGAATACTAACCTAGGTACACATTTGAATCACTTAAAATCCTAAAAATAGCCTGCCTATTCATTTTAAACAAATATTTCCCGAATATTATCTATATGAAGTACAATTTATCTGGCCTAAAAGCTGGAATGAACGCCTCAGCTTTGGATATTCGTGGAATTTCCCCTGAGTTATTACACCGGGTCCGGCTCTGGATTAGGCGGAAGGAAATAGAAAGTAGAGACACTATTTCATTTTCCACCAGCTGAGCCAAAACTACGTACCAAGCAATAAAATAAGATTTGCGTTATTAAATTACTGTCAAGCGGGGTCTCTCTTTGTCCATGTATGATTTTGTTTTTAATATATTACCAAAATATGGTAAACATTCAAAAAACTTTTATTTTCAGGTGGTAATTGTCGAAAATTGTCGTGAATAATACATAATGTAACAGGTATTTCAAATGAGTTGTCGGCCATAAAAGAGAGTAAACAAAACCCTGAACATGGGTTCTACAAATTCTATCTAGGCCAGAAATCAGACTCGGAGATAATTATGAAACTTTTTCTCAAATCATATTTCAGTAGTTATTAGTGAATCCTATAAAACACATGCATTTGTGTGAAATATAATAACACAATTAATTTCGGTTTTGGTAATGTTATTTGCTTAGTACATAGTATTATAATTGGAGCAAATTTTGTTCCAGTTAGAATGTAGTCATTTGGTAACCGGTTCGTCTATGACCTACTTATGCTTTTCTCGAAGACATTTTCAAGCCGTGCCTTGAAAACTAAATCAGAGCCGGGAACTCTGTCATGGACACAAAATTGAATACGCTTTAAATTTAAATTCAAGTTTTTACCAATGTCATGAAGAGAGCAATTTTATGCTTATTTAACGAGAGCATCGTTACCATCAACGTCAGTTATGGCTTCTTGAAATTCTTCATTAATATTAAAAAAATACAGGCAACTATCTCCTTTATATAATCTTGTTACGTAAACAGTCCATTTGTTTGTATCAAGTATATAATTTTTCATAGTAGAAGCGTAATATATTCAAACAAAATATCAAACGTTTATGATGATAATTCCTATGATTTATGTAGAACGCGTTCACCAATTTTTTATGACCTACTTGGCTGGCACAGTTTAGATTTGTGTAATGTTCATAGTTCGCCACTCTCTACTTTATATTTCAGCTAATAAAATATTTTGTGAATTATGGTTTGTCTATTTTTATTCATATATGTGCCTGTTACTGCGATTGTTGTATCTACATGCATCAGTGAATATACATTGTTCAATACCGTATATTGTAAAACGTAATGGAATTGTACCGGTATAATCTGACTTTAATAAAGTAATTTAAATTTACGATTAAATCTATAGTTATCTGTAATTTATAGTTACGTGAGATGTATAATATATCTTTATTTGGTGGTACAGGTGGATGAAACACGATGTGGAATATTTTAATCCATTCGGAATTGTCTCGACTAATGTTTTAAGTAGAACCATTTACAATGAGTTGCTGTTTTCATATGAAAGATTTCACAGGATAACTCCTGTGACATATCTAACTATCCGTTTCATTCGTTCACAAGTTAACACGGATGCAGCGACGATGGGATAATAATATGTTAGCATTATCGTGACGTTGATTTTCTCGACCTTTCCGGCAACAGATGAGGGTTCCAGAGACGAGACCCGAAAATTCTTTAAGGGAGCGTTTAACTGATCTATGCTTCAGACGATCATTTAGTACATGTAGTAACTTCATATAAACAAATTATTTTTTAAAGACCGAGTGTGATTACATTCATTTCGAATGAAGTGATTTCGATAGAGGAAAATTCTAAAAGTGATATTTGGTAAAGTTTTTTTTTGTTATATTTTTCTGTTATTTTTGTAGTAATCTTTCAACTTACATGCGTTTGAATATTGGGATTATCGTATCGTAAAATTTCGATAGCCGTGTGACGATAATTCCCACAAAACCACGCGGCAGTTTGATTGACGCTATTTCGATGATTTATATTTGGAAATTTTTCGTATCTGCTGAATTTGCGGTGTTAAAAATGAACGACCATTCATGGACCCAATTTAAATTCATAAAATGATGAATTCTCCGTGATATATTTTATATTTACCTATTTTAGTTGTGAATATACTCGTTCAAGGCGCTTTTTTATTAATTTTATTCTCGAATCAATAGTTCCTTGAAATGAAAGAAGTAGCTACTTTTACTGAGATTTAATATTGAAAGGAAAACATTGTGTGATTGTGCGTATTTGGCAAATACATTATGTATAAACGAAACGTATTTTTTATATACACGTATAAAAAAATGTGGATGGTGCATCAGCGAAAGTCGTATTTTTTGAGTTTTGCTAAGGTAGATCCTCGAATAAATATTAGTAAGGTCGAATCGTACATGGTTAAGTCATACTTATTTATTTTTTGTCAAGTCTAAGTTTAACTTTTTAATTAACTAATTAGTTTAACAGATGATGCTATGATGATTTAAGTTATTATTACGATTTTATAAACTGCGTAATAATGTCATAAGCAATTTAATTTGCCAAACAGGTCACGGTATTTTTATAAGCAATTATTTCACTTGAAATTACTATTTCAAGCTGAATTGTAACAATTTTCTCTTCTCTTAAGGAGTTGAAATTTTACGTATTCATTTACTTCGGATAACAAAACATTTTAATGATAAGCATGACGAGGAAAAACCAAAATTCTTAATGGATGCCTGATACTACATTTACGAGTTGGCTTCAGAAGAGGGAACTCTGTAACCATAACGGTATAGTCACTTTTTTTTACCTCACTTCACTCCACTGATGCTATATCTATAGTGCAAATAATGTATGTATTTAAAATTCATTACATAAAATGCTGTGTAATACATAAATCTTCCAACTTTTCTAGATGTCCATTTGTTGAAATTCTAGGGAAGTATTTGTAAGTAAGCGAATGGATGAAAACTTTAACTTAGGACAAATAGTGGGTTCGGGTAAAAAGTATTTTATCTAGACTGAAGCCGTGTATTATGCGCCGGCTTTGGTTGTCCGTGGAATTTTCGCTGAATTATTACCTCGGATTCGGCTCTGGATTTGTCGGACGAGAATGGAAAGTACACTATTTCGCTTTTTGTATCGTGCTATACAATCTAAGGTGACTTTTATAAATGTATAGTTGTCATGGGTATTATACAATCGGTTTTATACAATCGGTTAAAGCAAATACATATAATGTACTTGAATTAATATTTTACGACATGTATTTTTTTAAGTTCCGATAACGCGATATAAATTATTTTAAATGTAAATTTTGTGATTATTTCTTTCGTGCTTTCGTGAAAAGGATGAGAAAATTATATGTTGCATTCAACTCTGTCACAAGAAAAAGTTTCAAGTGAACTGTGTTAGAGGCAGAAGACGTAAGGCGTTTACGAACTCTTTTTGTCACTTCTCTTGTGGTGTGTGGTAACATACGTGGAGGATATCAGTTTTAGACGCAGAATATAATTCTTATTACGGCCATAAAACTGAGAACTATTGTTGCCGTGTTTAAATATATGGAAGGATTTTAGACAATTGTAATGAGAAATCAGGTCAAATGGGAACGTTTTGAAAAAAGGTATGGTATGATTTACGCTAGAACGCGTTCACCAAATTCTTAATGACCTACTTGGCTGGCACAGTTAATGTTCGTCGCATAATGTGAATCGTTGCAACTTTCAACTTTATATTTTCAGCTAATAATATTCACGGAGTACTTTTAGGAAATATCGCCGACCTACTTAACTTCTTGTTGCTTGCTCGCAAAATAGCTTAATAGTAGAAATGATCGGGACGGCAGAACGGAATAAGAATCTGTCCGTCTCACCCGTCAACGTTACTATTTCTGTTAAGAGAGCGAAATGTATCATTATTATCTTGGATGACTCTCCGTTTTTATTCGTGCGGCAAAAAATGCTATTAGCATTCGTATAAAAGCTACTAAAAATCTAACGAAAGGTAATGAACTGAAAACTTTGAGAGATATTATAACATCTCCGTTGTTCCCTGCCTTCTCTAACGTTGGTGTAATACTCTGGCGGCCATTTACTTGAATTTGCTTGTAATAAAATTTTATTTGACCACTGCGAATATAATTCGGTGAACTTCGCGTTGGAACTTTTTAGTCACGTCCTCTGTTTCATTATAACAATAATAAACGTTTATTTTTGTTTTGAAATCCCTAATACTGTAGATATATAGATATTGAAATGTTTTTCATGTAATCAACTTAAATATATAAAAGGCGATTCTAGCAGATTAACTTATCAACCTAGTCCAAATTCTTACACATCAGTTATTCCAAGTTTTTCATTAAGGCGTCATTACAAAATGGAGGCGTTAGCGCTAACGAACCTTTAATGTAACGACACTGCACGTTGGTTGATTATTGAGCAATATAATTGCTATTTAAGGGCCACTTTGATAGTATGTTATGTAATGTTTAATGATTCATTAGGATTATAGTAGTGTTAAATATTAAAAGTTCGTTTCTTTAACTGGATATTACAGTGATAAAGGTGAAATTATGTACGATTTTCTTTCTATTGTAGGTGTACATATACAAGTGTTGACGTCGGATTTTTCGACATTCCCACGGGGTACTACATAATAAAGATACATATTTTCCGCTTTTAAGTCGCCTTATTTCCGTAACTACAAATTTGTTTCACATTTTATATTTGGCATATCCATCCCGATAACGCTAAAGGATATATTACCTATTGTTTTTAATCCTTTTATCGTTAGTTTTTTTTATATTCTTGAATTAAGAAGACTCTTTATATAGGACTAATATTTTTAACAGGTTTTACTTAACGTTCTTGATCTATGTTTGTTTTTAAATCTTTTTAATCGTTTGGTTTTATTGTTTGATTTGTTTTTTTTTTGTCATAATTAACTGTGAAAGATTTTGTTTAAATGAATATGATAATTTTCTGAAAATTGCATACATTTTGCATTTATAATAAGTTAACGCATTGACGGATATTACACTCTCGTGGTAGTATGTACGCTATCATTTTAACTTCACACGAAGTAATACTTGTAACAACTTTGATTCTAATTATATAAATCAAAAATTTCTCTATACAAGTGATGATTGAATATTATCTTCAATAGTCGTTTTCCATGTAATAGGTATTAGGAAAAGGACCACACGTATTACTAAATAGCACATTTTCTTGAGTGTTTTCCGCAACGAAGGTCGTATTTCCTTTGTATTACGTCATAATAACTGTGTAAAAAAAGGTATATTCAATCATCGAAATAGAATTTGGTTTGGCGTAATTATATGGACCAGAGACCCGTTCTCCGCTCGAAATTCGACCGATATTCATAATGACAAAGGATTAGTTCACATTGACAGTATTTAGTCTTTGAAATTCTTTTCAGATTGACTTTCGCCATAAACAAAAGAGTATATGTCTTGTTATCTGAGTGTGTGTACTGTTTTATTTATAGAATGAACTTTATTAGTTATTGAAAAAATATTTGCGTCTGTACTTTTCTACATATAAACTATAAGTGTGCCAAATTTCATACTCCTCCGATCGCGCAATTTTCGTAAAAAGGGTCCAAAGTTTTTGCTTCACGTATTAATATACAGATAAAGTACCGCTTGTGTGAACTTGACACGTGGTAATATGAAGTCTAGTTAATTTTCATAAAGTCTTAGAAAGATTTGATGTAGGTTTTTGACCAGGGTGAAAGAGATTTTTTCCCTTAAAACACGTAGATGTATGGACTTCTCTGCTACCTTTAAACTATACAAAATAAACGGTGAACTCTTTATCAGTCAGACTGATAAAAAATATTCAGATATTGCCCGCCGATTTTCTCTTTTACAACCAAGTACATTTTTTGAATTGCGTTTTTGATAATATTTTATTCGAGGATTATGTCATGAGATATTCACTGGTCTTTCATGTTTTTATCTACAGTCTTTTAAGCTTTGCTTTGATAACGGAATTGAGTTTTTCCTCAGAATATAAAGGATGGAGAAAGCTATATCTCAGATGGAGAACTGTCAGGTATGGACGCGCTGTTATTGTCAGTATACTGAATACGAGAAAATGTTTCTTCCATCAAAGTAAGTGCAACATTAAACTTATCTCGTTAGCGGTGTGATATCTTCAGTGCTTCTTACAAATTAATGACGAAGAATATTTATTAAGACAGGCTACGCACGAGTATTATTAATATTACTCGAACCCTTATAATACTAATAGGCGTAGAGACAGAAACTTAGGATACAGATTTTTCTTTAGTTTCTCGTGTAGTTTTGTTTTGTGATATTAATTAAGATATTACGTTCATTTTATTGCTAAACATTATGGTGTTATTTTTATATATGTAATTTTTTTTTCAAACATTAGCTATACGATCTATTTTAGCGATGATAAATCAAGTGTATAAATTAAAGTACGTTTATTAAATTAAACTACCTGTATTTTTTTTCTATTCGTATATACAGTTAATCACCTGTAATTTTAGTATTTTAATCTATGTACGTGAACGCGTGTAAATATGCGGGCGGTAATCCTGCCTTGTTTTGCGGTGATTGCTCGGTAAAATATTCCTTTACCTGTTAGCCGTGCTTGTTTCCGCGGTAAAAAATTCGTCAACTCATTCCATACGTGCTCACGCTAGGATGACATGTAACTTTAGTTGGTACGTAGCAACAGTGATTTTTAATGCTATTGATATTGTAATGATTATGCATCGATCAATTGCCGATTAAAAACAAGAGAAATGAAGAATGAATAAGGAACAAACTGGCTCTTAAGTCTTCATTGGTTAAAATTATGACTCATTTGCTGGCTGACTCAAGCAAGGTGGTGGTTGTTAGTTGACTAATAATATTGATAAGTTAACATTACTCTTAACAATGATGTCTTTATTTCCTCACACAAAGATTAGTGGTCACTACAGTAAGTAAATAACTTTATTGTAAACAGTCAAGTAGATTTAGTAGTGTGTGAGTGAGCCCGTGTATTGGCTGGTAGTATGTGTGCTTCTGTTATGAAAACCGAGTGAATACGCTGATAGATTAATAGTCACATTGACAATAAAATCTTTATATGTACACCAAGCGTGCTGGATTCTGTCGCCTTTTATGACGTATGCCGGCATGGGATTGAGCATTCAGTATTATAAGCTGTTTCATTACCGCAAATGTAATATGAAATCAATGATAGTTAATCTAACAACCTATCTCTTGTATAGTGTTTTCAAAGTTACTTTTTTGCCAATTAGATACGTCTCACGAGAAAGAGAGAGACGATAAGAAGTTTGAAATAAAAATTAGTTTCAAAATAAACAGTTGTATATTTTAGAAGCAATCATTCTAAAGCTGATAAGATAGCCACTTATTTCCCACTTGTAGATAAATGGAATCCAGTCCGAGCATCGTATTTAGAAAATCTAGAAGCCGGTGTAGAAATTGCGTTTAAAGCGGGTCGTAGCTGTGAAGCGTAAGATTGAAATCGTGTGTTAAATTCTTGCTATATAGAAATTGTTGTATTTTAAATAAGTTCAATCTAATTCAGTAAATATTCTTAAGCGAATAATATAAAAGAAAAGATAACAATGCTGGCAAAGAAATTTTCTCAGCAGTTAGAAAACAAAGTGTAGTTAAAAAGATTGGCAAAGTGAAGCGTCATTCATATGACTCAATTTATATTGGAGTTATTGTAAATCAGTTTGCTGAATGCAATCTTCTATGTCACGCAATTTATAACGAATGAAATTTTAATTGGATTTAATTGATAATTAAACATTCGCAAGTATCATCTAAGAAAGAAGGGTTTACATTTCATAAAGGTATATCAATAGACGAGATTAGTCATAGACAAAACCGGGTATAAAAAGACCGAGATATTCATATCTGAAGATACCTTAGGTTTTTGTTAAAACTGAGTTGAATGAGCAAATGCATCTCATAGTTTAGGAGCACTATGTTTCATAAGAATAAAAAACTGCTGTACTTCAATGTCATTTGAATTTACTAGTACTACTAGTTTACAAGTAGGTATTAAGTAGAATTTTTGGAAATGTGATTCTATGTAATTCTTTGTCCTGATCAAACGAGTCATTTTGGAAACTATCATGTAAAAATCGGTTATTTGTAAGATCATGCTTTATATTTAGCGACGTATGATTTTATTCTCTTATTACAACACATATGTATATTATTATATACATAGATTTATTATAAATTAAAAGCTAGGTACCACTGCCGTCCATTAAACGTATTATAACACACTCAAAAACAATGCGATACGGAAATATACAAATTGTGTTAAACATTTCAATTGTATAAAACTTGACAACAAAGGAAGTGCAAAGATTTAAATCACTCGTTTCCCTACCAGATTTAAATATGATAATTCACCTGTTAGCGCCTCAGAAATTTGTTTATCCCCCAAAAAAATGGCGACGATGTCATTTTTATGATGGTTTTATTTTTCTTTGTAAGCCGCGGGTGCAAGACGCTGTAATGTACGCTCGTATTCTTGTCTTATTTCATGAAAACTCCATTTACGTTCGGGAATATTATCTCTACAACAAAAAAGGGACCAAAATAGCCCTCGGACTATTTACATGAAATGAATTTGTACGAATATCTCATTAGACTAATGGTTATTGAAAGTAAGAAAAAATTGTTGGTTACATTTGAGTCCCTTGAAAAATAAAGTTGCATTATAGCTAATATCATTACTATTAGAACAAGAACTCAACTTATAATATTTTGATGAACGTACTGTCAAAGGAAATGTGGTTTATCATTTTCTTCTATTAATTTTTCTCTTGTAATGATGTTATTTATGATAGTTTACTATTATTTTCTATTTGAATGTGACAATCTTACGGTATGTGTTAAGGTTGTATGCGCTTTACCTTGTAACTAAAGATCATATGTAGTATTAGGAGCTCTATTGCATCAACGTGTGATGTTGGACCATACCTTTATGCGTTATGGAGCTATCCAAATACAGTATCAGATTTAAGCAGTATGTGTTAAATTTGCTGTACCGTATTCACTTTAATTACTTACTTCAGCACTTGGCTCCTACACTTAGCTCCTACTTACTAAATCAATAATTTACTTACTACAGCAATAGAGCATGTGTTTTGATTTTACTGTGAGATCTCACAGTGTTATTTTGGAAATAATGTAATCTGAATATTGGAGGCTGAGATCGGATTGGTTTTATATTTTATTAATAAAAAATTTTTTTTTTTTTTTGAGACATTCTGATTTCTCTATGCATTTACATTTCATGGGTAATTATTTTTTAAATCCGTTTGTGATATGTTGATATATTTACATAATATGCGGTGATTTTCTTCTATAATCAAATTTAAATGTTTTACAGGTGTTTCGGTTGCAGTGTTCAAGAGTAACCATTACTTTACTCTAAATACTAGTGACTCCCGCTCGTAAATTATGTTCGTCGCTAATTTTATTTTGTTAAATGGTCACTTCACATTCACCTGAATATTTTATGTTCTTACAAGTTTTTATTTAACCTGTTGTGTTTGTTTGGGTCAAAACTTGCGAGCTTAATTACTAATATTTCCTCTTTATGGTATATAAAGTTGAAATGTGACTTTAGTTTCAATAACAATGCATCGTTATGACGAATATGATTTGATACTTCACTTGGGATTGCCTTCAGACGAGGGAACTACTCAGTAGCGAATACCACAGTTACTAAGCATTTTGCAGTATAAAAGGGTGTTTGTAGTTTTTTAATCTATATTTTTATGAGTCCATTTATAACTTATATTCCATATAAAAATTGCTTTCTGAAGTTCTATTGTGTTAACTCTATAACTAGAATATCTGATATCCATGTTATCTGGCATTACGTAGTTGATGCTTTTGTCAATAATGCTATGCATGTAACACCATGCTATGCGTCGTCTTAGATTGTCGGTTTGTGTTCAAAAATTACTTATGTATGTTTCACTACAAACAAAGTTATGGTGTCTAAGATGAAATTACGTATCCAACACCATTTACATAATTGCTCCCTCATTTTATATACGGTACGTGCAAGCAGAACATCCGAAAGCTGCAGTGGCCCCGACCGCAATAAACTAGACCGGACGGAAGGAAACTTTCATTTCATATTCCATTTTTATGGACGGAATCGACGCGGAGCAAACCATGTCATCGCAGCGCCGGCGGGTGGTACAAGTGTGACATGAGCGAGGAGTGAAAACAGACAATTTTTACCGTTTCAATTTATTTTCATTGGCATAGAAATTAAAACAGACCGTTAAAAAATAAATTGTCGTAACACTTTTATATCGGATTTCAGTAACTATAATAACCGAATTAAATTAGGAATATGGAATATGTACTATTTGAAGTTAGTTTTAATGTTTGCGAGCTAATGTGGTTATTTAATAAGAATAAGAATAATTTGTTTCACACACACATTATTCAGTTACAAATATATTAACTTAGGAATTATCTTAGGTACTAACTTATTTAAAGGCGTGTAACTCATCCAGGCTATATCTTGCAGACTCTGCACTTAGAAAAGCCTTGTGTTGCAGAAATCTAATACAAATTCGTCTGTATTTTTGTCGCAATGTTGAATTCTGTAACGTTGGGCAAATTTATACACGGTACTATTAGTGCCTATCAGAATACCCGTTTCCATGTTTTTGTTAAAACTGTATAAGTAAGGCCCTCAGATTATTCCGCATGAATAATTAAATGGCCTACCATTCAGGTACACCCAAAACTTTTGTACAATTTCAAGAGGATTGTAAAACGCTGAAGAGAATATAAATAAATATGAATATAAAATCCATTTGTTTAAGATTTCTCTCACGATATTTTTATGGATATATTGATGTAAGGCATCAGGATTTCCTTACGAATGTGGATGTCGATCCAGCATACGAACATAGGCTATTAACCTTTTATTTAAAAATGTTAGTGAAATACTCTGCATTTTTGAAATACCTGTTTTAAATTCTGATGTGCGAAGTGGAAAGTTCGTGTAATCTAAGCATTTGATTACAATGGTCTCTGTTTATAGTATCACGTACTTATGAAACGCTACTGAATATAGAAATAACAAGAAATTCAATTACACAACAGCACTGTGAAAGATAATCCAATAAACACGATGAACGCGACTCAAACTATCAGACTGCCTACAACTTAGAGCCGGCGAAACCGCGAAACACCTAGATCCATAAACTTATCCCCCTCTTGTTCAAGGAATTGACTTTAAAATTTACATGCGAGCAAAGTTCTGGGAAGTCTTAGGCGCACTGATGTATACTGGATTATGTTAGTTGTTCTCATTGTCTAGTTGCATGATACATGGGCGAAACTCGTGTTAAATTGTGAATTGTTTCCATAAAATTAAACAAGTTATAGATGAGGGGAGTAATTTTATGCTGATCCTGATAAGAAACGGCATGAATAAAATTCAAGAAATGTTTGCATTGGGTATGTTTGATCTAGTTCTTTAAAATCTTTAAATAAAATGTTAAGTTTTGATTAAGTCGGTTTTGTTTTTTTTATTAATTAATAGGCTTGGTAATTTACTTGTGATATATGTTTCGACTTAGATACATTACAAGACTGATATTCGTAAGTCCATCTGCTTCATGTAAATGATTGCTCTTGCAGAAAAGAGACATTTGCTTCGCGTCAGTCGTTTGTGCATTTCTCCGTTCTCTGTTGTAAATTATTTATATATACTAGTGTGATACTTTTTGATTTTTATTTCAGTCTGGAGACTTTTGTTAAATCTATGTTTTCTTCAAAATCGCTGTATGTTTGGTCATGATTTCCCTCGACGACTAAACTATGAGATGTGGTGGAAACTCTGGAATATAGCAGTGTCCTTGTTTGTTTCTTCAGTTAGATACAAATAATTAAATCAAAGGAAAATTGTAGAAGTTTCACTGTACTCTCACGCGAAGTTATCCACAACAAAGCAGTCAAGCAGAGTTATTTTATGAGGTAACTTCGCGTGTGGCTTCCACAACGGCCGGCCGTTTAGACCTCATCCAATTTTTTTACAGATTTTTATCACGTTGACTTTGTGACAAATTATGTTGTGAGTAGACAATCTTCTTGTTCAATGTTTGTATCAAAGCACTGATTGGTTTTACGTTGATCTGTTATATTGTATACATAGATTTCGTATACTATTTTTCAATTATTTGCTTTAATATTACAATATGAAGAGGTCTTAGCTCCTGGAACTATATTATTTTTCTATAATACTCGTACAAGTCTAGAATACGTTTTTGAAGTGCGTTAACGTGGTATTTTTTTGACAATGTACTCTGCCTTTCAATTAATGTTATTATTTTAGGAGGAGGATATAACTAAACATGTGGTTCGGCAAGTAAAGAACACCAATAACCATAAATACCGTAAGGGCGCGTAGAATAGACTGAATTTCCCCTTGCGTACAATTCTTCTTAATACAATATTGACGTATAATGACCACAAAGTATATTATAGGTACTGATATTAGCCCAGTAATCAATTAGAGGGATGCTTTAAATATCATCCTAAAGTGTAAAGTAATCCTGTTTTATTAAGTTTGGAGTTTTTTGATGTGACAAAAGAATATCTTGATGTTTGGAATCCCAACCGACCTTAGTAAATACTTACCCTATAAAATGCATGACATTACATACGCAGAATGTTCTTTTGGGATGGATTTCGGCATCGATGTCCAGCAAACCCACGCTACTGAATAGTGCTTGGTCCGCCAATAAATTGGAAGCGCACAATAGCACCGTAATGTTCTAACAATCCTAACATGCATACGTAATACCACATCGCTTCTCACTCGTACCATCTCTTGTCCCTACAATATATAATCAAATCGGAAATGAATAGTACTGTGCGCGATTCAATGGCACTTTGAGTATTATAGTCGTGTTCGAATCACACGATATATCCATAAACCGAGATTCAGTTATGATTGTCCAAATTTAATAATTTAAATTGAATTTTGCCCGCACATTATGGATTTAAGCCGATGTGTTGAAATGAAGATTACATCTAGCACATAAGTTTCGATTTCGTTATTTCGGTCGTTTCAACTATTGATCGAGTGATGTTTGAAGGCTGAAATGTTTTGTACGTGGTTACATATAAATGCAATGTTATTATTAAAGGACATAGGTGCATAAATTATAATCAGTGCTTCCTTTTGCCTATTACGTTTATTTGACTATTACTTTTCAATATTATTTTGCAGCCCCTTGTTGGTTCAATATTTAACCTTTGTATTTGGACAAAATACTAACGTTATTAATAAATAATTTTGGACAATTTGTATAATAGGTTTCACTCGTATTAAAATTCAGGAAAGCAATCATATTGTACTGAAGTGTACATCAATATTAGCTTTGAGGTTCTTGACTCCTACCTTAATGTTAAAGCGAATTGCGTAGGTAGAGATCCCTTTGTCTAACAAATACTGGATTATGACGTAGCACAATGAATTTGTACGGTTACCTGTGTACACGCAATTATCATATTGCTGTGTACTAAAAGGTTGATATACGTATTCAAATATGTTCAGAATTAGGTATTTTTGACCGAAATCAGAATAAATGTTACCGTAATTGTTAACTTGCAGGTCTATTTCGCTTCGTTGTCATATGTTATACATACACAATGTAGTTTTACTTCATAAATAATAATATTAGTTTATTTTATATTGGTTACTTTTTAATACGTGCAATTAATTATAAAAACTTTGCTCTTGTCCTCTTTTTCTGAAGTCCCAATTTCTGTTGTTTTATTCTAATCAATGAACTTTCAACTTATTTTAATATCAAATGGGGTCGAAACCGCGATGTTAAACAGTCAGATTATATTATTTCCAGCTCAACTCCTTCCCGTTGTCTTCACACGTTGTGACGTGACATTCGTAATTTGCATACGTGTATCGAGGTGTAACATGCTTTGATTTACGACGTGCTCGGCGTCAAAGTTCTCTTTGTGATGCCACGTCTCTTCTTCGGGAGCAATCTCTTAGGTGAAACCGATATTCATCTTCACTGTTGCGTGTGTACCTACATTGTGGCTATTAATCAAAACTGGCGAAGTCCATCACTAGCACCTAGTTTTAGTGAAGATTTTGAAGAATCAAAAAAGTATCTAGAACGATTTGTTACGAACTATGCTGTATTGTTGGTAATGCCTTTTTATTAGATTTTTTTTAAATTGTATACGAAATTTTGAAGGAATACTGACACATTATCTCTTTTCGTCTTGAATTCAAACTTATCAGCTCTGCTATTGCACCCTGTTGAACAATGGACGAAACGATGGCATCAGGATTCTCGCATTAAAGGTCCTTGCACTCCGTGCCATCCAGTTTAATTTCGTAGGTAGTAGGGACCTAGACAAAGTTGATACGTTTAGTGTCACGTGGCGTTCTGTCACGTCACGTCAAATTGTCTAAGAACTCGGTTAGCGCGACGCTCGTTATTTTCCGCACCTAACGTCATTGCCGTACATTTTCAGAGGGTGAGCGCTTATCTAAAAGAGTTTTGTCTAGGGGAGCTAAAGCGTCAGGCTTGTTATTACTCTCGTCCTAAAATGTACCGTGAAATATTTATTTACCTGATTTGGTCGCAGTGTCGGGACCCAGCAGTAATGTGGGTCTTGCGGGTCTTTTTTGCGTTATGTTTTACTGATATCTATGGGTGTCAGTGGTCACTTATCATAAGTTAAGGCTCCTGGTGAGTCGGATATTTAGATAAAAAAATAATTCTTAAAATCGTTATTAAAGTCAATTAGTAATTATTATTAAAGTCAATTAGCAAAAGTAAATTATGATGAATATATTAAATTATATTTCCATTACTAATCTCCTCAAAGCTAGGATAGGCTTATAAAACGTTCTATTTGTAATGTATTACACATGTAATCAAAAAGGTATCATATATATATTCTTCGTAGCTTTTCTTTTTCCAAGCATTTCGTGTGGACGGGCTTTTTCTAATAAACATTAGCGTTTATTAGTGATAAAAACCAAAGAAAGCTTACTGTCATTACTATCGCTCGTTCTTTGTTCGAAAAACTGATTTTATTAATGGGCTTTGTGGTTTGCGGCTGAATGGTCGGACTTATTTTTTGTCGGATAATGCCTCGATGTGAGCTCTTATTCTTTACCCTGAGACTTCATATCCCTTTTTTAAGACGATTTCGAAACGCTTACAAAGTCGGAATCCTTATATTGTGGGAAAACGGCACATGCCGCATTAAAAGTCCGGCTGTTTTGGGCTAGGCCTCGACGGCGGTGAGTGAATGAAGGCGGGGGCGGTTGTTCCGCGCAGCCTCCGATGTTCCCGGTCGGCAGTCGACGCCGCGTCGAGCGAACAAGCACGCGCCACGTCGCTCGCTCTGATCACGTCCACCTTAACCTAACAGTGACAGACAAACGTGATAACTTCGTCGTAAGTAACCACCGAACGCGCCCCGGTAACAGCGGGCTTTGTTCAATCAGTGCGATCGGACCTGAATCCTGTCGGCCTTCGTAAATTAATGGAGTGTCTGCTTATCGGTGCCCGTAACGTTTTTGCGCCGTTAGACGACAATTACGGTCGTCGGTGCTGCGAGATGTAAAATTTGTATTCGTACACCTGGCCTCTGTAGATGAAGCTAGGTATGATTAATATGGACTTCGATTCCAATCCAATTTGCTCCCGTTAGATTCGGCTTGATTTTTGTCGATGTCGTCGACGTATTTAATTCTACAGACGTTTGCCGTATTATAATTCGTTAAGTATTTATATTTTATTATTGAGACGCGTAACAAATAACTGGTAGGTAGGTGGTTTTGGTAGGTTATGTGTTGGTAGCTTTATTCAATTATTAACGTTTGATTTGATCCACGTGTTCGTTGTAAAGTTAATTGGACAGTTTAAATAATGATCAAAATTGTGAATTGAATTTCTTAGATTCCGATGATAATATTACAAATTAGTAAGCACGTTTAGAATTGTCTTTGTCGACTACAGACAACATATTCAACTACAACTAAGGCTTGTGTTAACTGTCTTAATACCGCTGTAAGTCCCCATTTATAGTCAGTCGCAATATCTGCGTACAGAGATACCATTCGGCTTAAGGGCGCTAGTTGGAAACATTAGGAACAAGTTTGGAACCTTCATTAACAGTGAACGTTAGTAAGAACGGGAAGAAGTAAAGCGGGAATTTTTTAATTAACTTACATTTTATAAAGTAACTTATGCTATTGAATTACATGAAACTGAAATGAATATAAAAATGTTTAATGTACTTAAGTCCATAGCCGAAGCTATCAAGATTTTCGTAATTGTCGATCGTTTTGACAGTCCTACTCAGTGACTTGATTAATTGGAGTTTTATTAGCAATAGTACGGTAATGTTTCTAAGATTTTTTTTTCATATTTATATTATTTAATTTGATTCGTCCAATTCTAAGTAACGTTTTGCTCTGACTTGAGAACAGAGGCAAAATTGAGAGATATACTGGAATAAGATATGTTGGTCAGCTATCAATAAGTTATTTGTTTTACATAATAATATATACTATACACATAAATCAATAGAATATAATTGTGTACATCTTAAGTAAATAAGTATCAAATTACTATTGTATACTAAAATTATTAACCCCATAATATTATGATGTAACTGTTAGTAATAAAATAAAGCAATAGTTCATTTAAATAAATATAATATCGATGAATCTAAATATCGATATCGATAATTGATCTTCGATTCATTATTGCAAAATGAGGACAGTTTCTGTAACGTATACGATTCTTTATTATCTCTCTAATTATATATAAAAAGTTTAACTCTATCAGGTGTTCATTTTTTTTTAATATTTTTAGGAAATCGAAAACTGTCATGTTATTACATGCAGTTAGTTATAATTATCATAATATGATTGATTAAAATAACAAATATTCGTAATATTAATTAGTGAGAGTGAAACCTGCCTGTCCGTTTCGGAAATTTTGAGATTATTTTTAACTGATATCAAAAAAGAAACTGTATTCAACTTGTGCGTACCTATGTATGTATGTTTGAATGTTTGTATCTTTGCGATTTTCTTAAAAATATGAATCAGTAAGATCCAATTTGGATTGAGCTTTCGTTACTGAAATACTTTTTTCATGAAAGGTTTTGATGTAAAGGCTAAAAGGAGATGACGCGCGATTGTTGCAATGGCGTTTGTTTATCTATTGAATAAACTTGATGAATTGATAATCAACTCGTTTTTTGAAATCTGTTAAAAAATAAGAGATTCAACCTTTTCGAGAATTCAGACATTTTGAATTTGAAACATGGCTTTAATGCGTTTGGCAAATTTATAACCTAATTACGCTACCCTCTTCATAGAAGCTTTCGTTGATACATTTCAGTGGAATAATCTAATACCGGGCTCCCTACTTCACTGAATTTGAATTTTAAGTCTGTAAGGCTGTTATGGGTCCGATTTTAGTTCCATGGTTATTGAATATCGATTTTGGCTTGCTCTAATTCGTTTCCATCTATTTAGAAATTGAATGAAAAGTTATTCTCTTTACAAAACGTTTAAAATAATGTTTAAGTGTATAAAAATCCACACATATATATACATATGTACTTGTTAAAAAAAGGAATAGTTTAAAATAAAGTTTATTTCATTAATTAAATATAAACGAGTTCTTGAGTAAATTGCCATATCCAGCAGTGTTTATTACTGTACAGTTTATCTCGATCAGTTACAGTTAATGTTAAGTAGTGTTTTAGTTAAATAGTCAATAAAGATACGGATGTCTGTTGATAAGAAACCACTACCGCCACACAGTGACATAGAACGTTGACTCTGTGCATTCGAACCCAATGCGCACATAAATTGCTCACGGATACTAAAACGAGGAACAGTTTCGAACAGATCAAGGGCGATTTTAGCTTGATAGCTTCAAAAACTGGTGTCAAGTTTTAGCTGTATTGGGACAGCTTTAGAATTCTGATTCTATACCATGCCGGCAGACAAGGGAGTCGTAATAGGCGACATAAGCTGGCGTCGATGCTTGTTGGTAGCGCTGCACAAAAGGATTATATTTTAAACTAGCTTCCCGCCCACGGCTTCGCCCGCATGAGCCCAATCTATCAAATATGACTTTACGTCAATGACATTAATGTCATGCAAGTAAAGTTTTTCTTTTAAGTGTGGACAAAATACGTGGAAACCAAAAAGTTCGCATTTAAATTCTTGAAGATTCTCCATACAAATAATCATCCCTTTGCACCCTTTTAAACCTTTATTTTTAAAACAAAATGTCCTCCTTTTCATGGTTCTATGCTACCTCCTCACCAATTTTCAGCCAATACGATTCAGCCGTTCTTGAGTTATAAATAGTGTAACTAACACGATTTCTTTTATGTACCTACATGTATATTATTATGAAGTCTTACCCAATCTAATAAGTCCAATCCTAAAAACAGAGAAAATGTAATGTAAAAGAAGTAGAAAATGTTTTAGTGTCTTATTTCTTTCGACTTTTAAAGTAAATAGTTATTCGGTACTTAGCTGAAAGTCAATTAAATTCACGTCCAATGTCCTCTTAGACACAAGTCGAGTAAAGATTAAAAATAAAGTTGTACAGTTTTTCTTAAGAGGAAAAAAGATTTATGAAAGAGATACATTTTTAAACTGTATTTGATATATTATATAGAATACAGCTACAATATTTATACTGTATAATCATTTTACTTGTAATTTGTTTTGTAATTGGTTTGAATCAAATACTTGCAAGCTCAGTTAAAATTACGACATTTTATCCTACGAAATTGAATTTTGACATATTGATTTGGTTTCGATAAAAATGTTTTATAATGACAAGCATGGAACAGCTCCAGAGAAGGTAACACCTCGATGGTGAAGAGCAAAAATTGTTGTTTATTCATTTATTACTTTAAAATATTAAATTTCAGTACTTTGGGGGAAATTTTTAGATTTTAATAAGTTAACTCTTTCAGTATCTCGGAACTACATTGCCTCTCACTGGCCATGTTAGGACGGACTGTTGTCAAGAATTTACTTACCATAAGGTAAAAAAAAGTTTATTTACTTCGTATGGCTGATATTGTTATAATATTCTGAAATTAAAATACGTAGTACTTATTGATCTTTGCACAAATACGCTACAGGTATATAATTTTTTATCTAAGATTATATATGAACAATCAGTTTAATCGTGAAAAATGCAATCAAAATAAAAATAAATAAGAACATATCGAAAATAATTCGGTTTATATTGTTTGAGAAAATCTTTCTTTCATCTCAAACTGAGAGAGCCAATTAAGGCTCGATTTCAAAAATCGCTTCGTTGGATATCGATTCTTAAGAGTCTCTGAGGCAGAACGTCTGAAAAAGAAAATGTGCTAAGTTTACTTAAGATCAAAGAGAAATTCTACTGCTAGTTTAGCAGTTAAAATTTAACTGCACGAAAATTTCACCAGTACGATGCAAACTTTGCAGTTAGTAATAAAAGGGAGTTACAAATTCGCGTGTAGTTCACATGCATAATATCGTTCGCAGCTGATTCTGAGCTGAGATTGTACGATTCTGGTTAAGAGGTTTTAAACTAAGACGGAATGCTCATTTGCTTCAAGTTCCTTAGGTTAAAGTTACATTTGGCTTGAACAAGGAGATGGCATTGCTATATACGTCTATGGTAAGAGAGATTGGAGTTCTAGTAACCTATATTTACCAACTTGAAAAGATTTGTTTCCCTATTTAAGAGTGGATATGATGAACTACTATGGTTAATTACCATATTCTGACAGAGTAACTAAAACTTTATGTCTTCCGCATACTTTAAAAAATCTTTGTTGAATTTAAATATATTATAAAAAAAATTGAATCAAAAAAAACTTTTACTCACTGTCATTTATGCAAATACAGGGTCTATAAATAATGTAGTATCGAGTACCAGAATTAATTATGTTTTTATATGAATTACTTGACAATTGGAAAGTAATTTAAACGTCCATCCCGATCAGCTTGACAACTTGATTCAGTTTCAAATCCAATTCTCGGATTTTTTTATGAAAATTTGAAATTTGCGGAAGTTAAGATAAGTTGTAATTTATCTTCATCACGAGTTTTTCTTCTTCGTCTCTAAGTTTGTTTAAGTTAAATTTATAAAAATTATGACGATACAATTTAAAAAAGGAACAAGAAGTGAAAAGTAATCCGTCATTACAAAGCATTGTCAGAGCAATAAGTGGTTTTGAATTGAAAAGGATTCAGTGGCTGACTGCAGTGTTTGTCGGATGGGGTTGGCTTAGCTTACTAAATCTTAGGATTGTGTCGCGCCGTGTACAGCTTAAATAAACTTTGTGGACATTGGTGAAGTTTTCCCATTCCCTTATTTACGTTCTATATTTATTTTAAGTTAGATGTGTTGACACCTTAAATAAAGATCATACATAACATACATACATTTAGTAATTAAGAAAAGATTGGTGCTTTGGATTACATTATTTGAATTTGGTTTTATCGGCAACTGTCTTATTACAATAATAATAAAAAAACAAATGGACAAAGGACGAAGTTTCGCCTAAAATGGATTTACTTGTGTCAATTACACTAATCTTAGTTACGATGAAGTTAGAGGATCGTGTACTAATTTAACATTCTCGAGTTAGCGTTCGCAGACGTGCGGTATTCCGAAACCTAACAAACAGAACTACCAGCGGGACTGGTGCGAGGAACTTCGGTATTGCTGTTGATAGCTAAACAAAACCAAATTCTAATTAAATTACCCGTATTTTCGTTTGACGACCTGATTTGGTTTTGTTACTGCTCTGTGACGATTAAATGATACACCACGTTAGATTTCAATTGCAAAACTAATAGTTAGGATTAAATAATTTTTATTGTCACCCCTTAACAATAAGAAAAAAAACTCCTTGATATTCGTTTATAAAGGTGACAATTAGGTTTCAATTTTAAACCTGCTTTATTCGTCGTAAGTAAAACTGATCTTTTCTTATTAACCTGAAACACTGCTCGAAAAAACTATAGGTAGCTTC
Organism: Calpodes ethlius; assembly: GCA_018251375.1. Lineage (NCBI taxonomy): Eukaryota > Metazoa > Arthropoda > Insecta > Lepidoptera > Hesperiidae > Calpodes > Calpodes ethlius. The sequence goes on from DWPA01000059.1 coordinate 32,890, forward strand.
AAGGTGGAATAGGGAATGGTGATTGAGTCAGTACAATGGTTTCTACTAGTACCAATACGAAACAAAGTTTTACGTCAACAGTAGGCGTGAAAGTATCCCCCAAAACGAATCTCCCTCGGATTTTTACCACCTTGTTTGCGGAGGAATTTTTGGAGGCTTTTTCAAGTATTGATTAAAGTTGTATAGTATATTTAAACTCTTCATTAATAGACATAATTATTGCATCCCAATTAGGGATAAGTAAATTTACACTATGTACTATTAATTCTTTACACTATGTACTCAACAAGTTTTGTACTTTTATACATATTTGTATATTATTTCATTGTACATATCAATGAATTGTTCTTTGATATTTTTTAATACTCAGAAAAAGGACATATTTAGGAACGAGAATTCTTTTTTTGAACATCAATTGTGTAAATTGTTCTGGAGTACAGATGGGATTTTATCACCATTACTTTACACAGCGCAATCAATCAAATGTTCTTTAGGGCGCTTTATATCTCTTTTATAATCAACGGTTATACGGGGGGAAAGAAATACACCGTTCTACCGGGACTTTTACAAATACAAGTTCAAAAGCTAGTCGTATACAACGAACTAGAAAGTGCTTTTTCTAATATTTTGATTGATCATCATGGTTTATACATTTTATTTTTCATTTAATTATTTATCACAATAACAAGACCGGTAATAAGTAAACGAGCAATCGTAAAACTGTGCATTAATTATACTGAATTTAAAATTTAATCTTTTATTTTTAGTTCTCGTAAACATTAGGTACAAAACAAATAAATTTTTGATTTGGATTGTCAGTACTACCAGTCATTGAATTTTTTATGTTGCAATTGTTTATTTCGAACATTGCTTTTGATTATAGATACCAATTTATTTCAGTGGTTCGGACCGCTAGTAACAGAGACAAAAAAAGGGTAGAAGGCAGCTTCGAAAATAATGCCAAGGTGGATGAGGAAATGTGCCGTAATACGACCATGACCTATTTAGCCACAACCCGAACCGCCGAGTATCGGACTTCCGATATTACTCGGCCTGGAAGTGACGTTTACGCATCGTTGTAAAAATAAAAGATTCGCACCCGAACATACTAAAGGTGGTTTATGGTCTTAATAAGTGTTGAATGGCGACGCGCTTCCCACTTTCGTGTAATAGAATTCCGTGTTTATGCACTGATTAATGCGAGCGCGTAATGAGAACACGCTTGTTTTATTGTTTCGAGCTTGTGACATTGCATATTATTTTTTACTTTATAACGCTGTTAGCGTCTTGTCCTATTTTTCCACAAACGAAGCGTATCTTCATATTTCTGCTTTTGAATTGTTCACGGTATCTTTTGTTTGGATGTACTCATCTTTAAACAGAAATATGGTGCACAGATATCAATATTGTGATATATTTGAAGTGAACTTCAAATTAAACACTACCGTAGTTAAATACGGTATTTGATTACTTGTGGGGGAATGTTACCTAAATGAAAAGCAGAACGTGCCTTTTGCAAAGATAAAACAAATAAGGGATAAACAAAAACCCTCCCGCATTGTTTTACGTTTTGTGCGGCAGGAATAGAGATTTCCCTCGTCCTCGACGTTGTATTATGTTTCCATTAGAGATTGTTGACTTAACCCTTGAAGGGCTCGGTGTCTGTGGCGGGGCTGGCGGAAGCTTTGCGACCGCTACAGGCACGTATATCAAGGTTTTATGATTCATGGGCACGCAGGACCCCGATGATTTATTTTCATTATGCGTGAAAAGGATCAGAGCCGCAATATTAATAAAATCATGATCCCATCGTTCTGCAGAAAATATTTAGCCGATATGTTTCCGGGACTTTTGGTGAGAATAACCAATAAATATTATTTACTGTTGGTTTTGATAATGTCATGACGATAAAGGTGTTTTAGCCAATAAAATATTACCATTATTGTAATTTAGGGCTATTTATCCCTGTGTTGACAGTTTTCGCCTACTTCGGGAAGTCTGCGCCTTGAAACCATTGAATAAAACTGCTAAGATGAAATTTTTAAATTTAAGAATAGATTGTAACGAAATTGAATATTGGCGTAAAATTTTCTGTTTCCATTTATTATTTTTTTACTTTAAATAAATACGTCCATTGTATAGTCATTTATGTTTCGGGAATAAAAAAATCTGACTTAATTATGGCGTATCACGTACTCAACTACTAATATTGTACGTTTATGCCACATAATAATTTATTGATTTTATGAATTTATTATTAATATTTTAATTTGTTAATTTAACTTATTTTTTTTTATAATAGCAAAAACTGTATATGCCGATGTTTGGTATGAAACGACTCATATTGTTTAAGGTTTTTTCGTGTGGTAGTTAAATCTTCGCGACTCAGGTAATGTGCTGGAGTCCCGTAACGATGTAAATCCTGTTCGACTCTAGAGATATCTCATTGTATGACGGAGCAAGTACGAAGCGATGCCCCACTGACCCAATTCTGGAATGCAGCAGTCAGCGGATGTAACCTTAGTTGTTCCGCGTTCTGGCACTGATTCCAAGTTAACTTGTCCATATTCATGCTGCATGAATTAGTTTCGTGTTTAAACATTTTCCAATATCTTGAGTGTATCTTTCAGATTCTCAAACTGCTTGAAATTCGGCAATTGTCTTCAATGACCTTGAACGTTTTTAATTATCTTTGTTCTGCCGTAGCCCCTTTTTGAACCGGGATCTCCCGGTTTAAATCTTAATTGGATTTCTGGAAAATTATTACACTCTAATCTTCACCTCTTAACGATTTACTTTTTATCCTTTTATATCTTTTTATGTAGGAAAGATAATATGCAATCGTTTTTTAACTTAATAAAACTCGATAACAAATTTTAGTTTGATATTATGAATTCAATATTCAGGTCCGCGACGGAAATTACATTATCAATTCCTGGCTCATTTGAAATTAAAGTGTATCGTTAATTATATAGGTCATTGTTTTAATTCTTGTTAGTAGTGAATGATTATTCAATACTAGCAAGAATAAACTAGGACAAGTGCCTCAGTGTTAATTTCAAAATTCAGAATTGAATCGTTTAATTAAACGATTTGAATGGGTTAATTAACGTATTTTTTATACATTTTTATGTAAATAATTTCTGAGTCTGGACAGAGCACGTATCGTGCCACTGCGGTGTATAGGTTCATTATTATAAAACTATGGAAGTATTACAAATTCTTAGACCTATTGTACACGTTTCAGGAGCCCTAATGCCTGTTCCTTATCGATTTAAACAGGACCCATCCCTAAATTACAAAAATTTCCAGTACATTTGTGATTAGTCTATGCGCATTTAATTAATTGAATTGTTATTACAAGAGAATGTAATATATTTCATTTCAGGTATGTTCGGTCTTTCATCGTTATGCGAGATTTTTATTCTCTTTTATATTTCTTAATGAGTTTTTCTTGTATCAGCGCTGGGCAGATTTCGGAAAGATTAATTGTTGTTTTTATTTAGACGTATTTTAATTAATCGTTTGTTAAAGCGTTATACGTCAACGGTTGATTTATTGGCTAGTTATGTGTTGAGATTGTTGTAAATAATTAACATGTTACCCCGCGGTTTCATCATACGTGGGAAAAAAAGCAGCAATAAATGGTTGTCGATTCCTGTCTATCATTGGTTGCTAGGCAACGCTTTATTAACAACAAATTAAACACTTTCTTTAATTTGCTCAAAAAAAAACATCGTAATGGGTCTTTCCAAAGAAATGGGATGTTTTTTTCTTTTTTTGCGGTGAACAGTATCCTATGGTATACTTCATCCTCCCTACTATTTCCATACCAAAACTAACACATTTTCGCATGTATGATATTGATATGGATGATTTGAAGCCGTTAAATCAAGTTGAATCTCAAAAATTTTTCCTCTGCATCATGGTTCAATGTACTAACTGGCTGAATTCCTAGAATGTCTGCATAGGAGAACAATTTGCATAGGAACTATGAAATTTCGTTTCTCTTAACTTAGGTTGATTTATGATAATAAGAATGTGTGTATTTGATGGTTCTGTGCTTTCTACTATAACCAGGGTTTAGATAAAGTTGTGGCGTTCAGGACTTGGAGATTTTATCCATGGGTAGTTTATTTTACTTGCATATTAAAATACGTAAATAAAACTGTGTAAATTTTGATTTTTTTCCTGTACGTTTACCATGTGTGATGTAAGTCTCGCGTCTTTAAATAATTTAGCCGGAATTGACTATGGGTTTACTTAAGGAATGGATGTCAAATCCCAACAGTCAAATATATAATTCAATTATAATTGAGAAGATGAACGATGACTATTAAGACAAATAGATTTCGATCCGTAGTAGAAATTTTCATTAATCTGTTTCGTAACTCATTCTACTTTTGTTTACTTTAAAACGTTCATTTTATTTTATAACATGTATCCGGATAAATCTTTTTATTGCTTTTAAATCTATAACTTTGCGTTGATACATACTATTTTGATTTTCCACGTTTGATAGGATTAAAAAGTTATCCTTTATTGAATAAATTTTAAGTTTATTATAACAGTCATTGATACATTAATATTCATATTATGAATGCGCAAGTGTGTTTGTTTGTTTGTCCTTCTTTTACGGCGCAACGGAACGTCGCTATTGTATGATTTTTGGTTTGGAGATAGTTGGTGAGACGACGAGTATTATAGGCTAGACTTTTTACCGCGAATAAACATCACATACCTTTGGAAAATTTTATTTATTATATAAAAAATATTTTAATCAATTTAAACTAAATGTCTAAAAACAAAGCGTTGCTTAGCAACCAGTGATAGAAAGGAATTGACAACCTTTTTATAGCTGCTCTTCTCTTATAAGTGTGCGAGGCCGCAAACAACATCTAGTCATTATGCATAATGGAAGTAAATTTAATACGTAGCTTGTCTTGAGATCCTACTATGTTACTATGGGGAAGATTGTAGAAGACTAGAATCTGTATTGTCCCTGCTACATAACGTTAATGTCAGCGGCGATATCCGAATTATTCTTAGTAACGCGATAGAATTAATACATTAAATGTTTGGATACATTAATGAGCTTCTATATAAGTTTTATCTCCCGTTAATTGATTGTCGATTAACGCGTTAATCAGCGCGCTAATCTGTAGCCCACATGCTGAATTTTGTTATTTGTGTGCGTTAATTAATGCGTTTGGACGTAGATGTGACACTGACAAAGTAATCCAAAGATCCCCGCTTAACAGGAGAACTAGTCGAGTGACAATGTAGCCTCAACTCTTCCAGTTCTGCTGTCTCATAACGTATTCCTAAAAGAATACGATTATCCGAGCGCGAACGTCAACGCGTACTGTATAGGCCTACTGGGAAATCAATAATACGCGGAAACTGCCAGAAATTCACTTTATCTAGACTCTCACTATAACGATACTTTTTTATTTCTAACGGTTCCAACTTCGAGCGGCAGAGCATTTAAGAAAAAACATTGAAAGCGAACAATTGTTTTTATGTGTAAACAACATTTGAATTAATAATGCAGATTTTTATTCGTCGCAGTTTATAGTCAAATGACTTGTTGAGATCATAACATTGATTAAAATTTGTATGGCCTACTATTGGATTGGACGTCGTTTTTTGGAAAATTTTGAACAGAGTCCCTGTGCCTCGGCACATAAACCAAGATATTTGAGTTGCTTTTGTTTAATTAAACATTGTCATTCGTTTTTAGATAATTCGATGAAGAACAATACGAAAGGTAGAATGAAAATAAAATTAAGCAATTATTTCTCAACTGATGCTCTTATAATAATATTTATTACAATGGATATTTATTTTCTATATAATACTTAAGTGATTGCTTCGAAACATAATTTCTTAATGCTGGTCTATAGATAGTAATTATATGTTACAAAGTTAAAATTATCATTAATATTGTGTCTTGACAAGCATGCCTTCCTAATGGATACACTCAGAGATTATTTCTCGTATACCTATAGGTACTTCACAGCTATAGATAAGC
>DWPA01000060.1:0-38738 GCA_018251375.1 Calpodes ethlius
ACTCATGTCCAGACTGAGGACACACATTTAAATTCATCATTCAAATTTATACCTCGCTGGGAATCGAACCCTTTGAAAGGCAGTCCGGTATGGTAACCATTGCACCACGCGGGAATAATATTATTTACTTCAAGTACTCGTATTTACGATTAGAATTCTCTCAGAGGTCGTAAAATTTAGCACTCATCATTAAGGAACATTTAAGAACACATGCATTTTTGAACGTATGTTTTCTGCTGTTATAAATTCTTCAATTTTAAGAATGTCATATAATGATATCCTTTTTTATTTTTTGTTTTATGAAGCAGTTTTGCAACGGTTCTAAGATTTGAACTATTCTATTTTTATATAAAATTAACTGCATAATAAAACACTGAATGGTTCTCGGTGTCAATCAGTTTCGTGTGGACCGACAGCTGTGGACGCCTGCTTGTTAACCCAGATTTAATTTAACTTAACCATAAAACAGTTTCTCGATAGTAATGCGGTAGTGCATCTCCAAGCTCTAAAACAGTTAGTTATTTTGGAAGTGACTATAACCGCCCTTCTTAAAAGAAAGATCTGTTTGTATCAGAGGCAAATTGTAATGTTTTACGTTAGCTAAATTCATCGAAGATATTAAAATTAAAGTTTAATATGTATGAAGAGGTTCATAAATTTTGGTATGCTGTATATCATAATTATGCATATTTCAATTAGAAAACCAGATAAATCTAAAATAAAAAAAATGTGGTTTATGGACCATGAAAACTTCAGTCTTAGTTTGTATTTTTTGTTTACAGATTATACACTATACTGAATCTGCTAAACTGTGTGGTTTGTGAATGTAATTATGGACCAATAACTTTTACGTAAGTCCATCCAGTGGTTTAATTGACCTTTTGAAGATTCTTGATCTTGAGGACCTCAGGGATTTTTCGGTCATAATAAAATCTTAAAAACATATAATGCTCTTAATAACGAGCCATAACGAATGTCTTTAACTCCTGTTATTCTGAGCCGAGACCTTTATTCGGGATTTTGATAAATTATAGACGAATATTATGGTAATTAATGATTTGGAATATTACAAGCAAGCCGCGAAACATGCTTAATGAATGTCTTAAAAATCTCTCTGTAAGTTAATTAGTCTGCGGCCGAGTCCCAGTACACAGCCGGGTGTATTGGAACAACAGAACACACTCAGTACGAGTTAATAGGATAGTAGTGTTCTGGAATCTGCGCGATGTGGACGCGTGTGGGGTTCCTTGCGCTGGTGGCGTGCGCGTGCGCAGTCACGAGGGATCAGTTCTACCCGTACGGCTGGGACCGGGACCAGAGGCTGTCCGTCGAGAGGGACCAGGCCTCCCCCGAAGTTAACCTCAATGTGCCCATCGTGTTTTACGGAGAGACCTACGAATCTATCTTTGTGAGTCGTTTCTCTAACTTTTATATTTTGTGTTGTTTATGAAGACTTAAAGACTACCGGGCAAATTCCATAACTATCTTTATCTTCAAACTTATTTTTTGTATTAAGTTATCGTTAGATATATTTGGTTAGCAGTAGCTTCTCAGGGCTTTAGATCAAACTCATCGGTGGTTTCTGGTTTATCTAATTTTGTTTATTCAAATACAGAAATGCTGTACCCATACCTACTATAGTAAGATAAATTGATAGTAAGAGATAAGGTATAGAAATCTGCAGTTAGGTAACTTTTTGGAGTTAATTAAATGAGGGTAATAAATATGCTGTCGTAACAGGTATTAGGAGTCTAATCCTCTGGATGCTGAATCTGGAGGCCAAGGTCTGGAGTCCTATCATATTGTGTTCTGTATAGATTTGTCATATCTGGATAACTTATTACTTTTTAAATAATTATTTACCTGATACTTGTGAAATTATACTTAATAATTTTCTGCATTCATATGAAAATTTAATATTGAGTAAAAAAATATTCATATCATCTAGAAATTTTGATTACAATTGAATCGATGGAACTACCAATGCCCGCCGTATCGGTCCTGTCAGATTTAGAAGTTTCAAGTTTGATTCTCAGCGAAAACCAGACATTCAAATATACCCATAGATAAATATTTAGTCTTGTTCATTGTTTATGAGCTTACCAATCTTATTTTACATATTTTTAAATTATGCAATATACGAAGTTCAGAATAAAATATGAGGTGTTTTTATTAATCTATCTATTCGTAATCTCTGGATTAGTTAGTAGGTAAAGTAATTATAATTAAGAATATAATGTTGTGACTTTTCGATAATTGCTAAGCTAATTGACTTCAAGGTTATAGAAAGATGATAGATAGAATATTTCTTTCTTAATTAATTTATACTCGGATGTCATTCGCATGGTTAAATTCAAATACATTTTGGTAAGTATTATATCAACTTTTGAATTATCTGTTGAACAAAGAATGCAGAAGTTGATTACCTTTGCCCTTTATCACCCTTTTAAAATCCTTTGCTACTATTGCTTGGTGGTAAGGTTTTATCAGAGGTGCATCCACCGGTGTCTCAGCCGTATCAATGTCACCTACCCCCGGGCTATAGGGGCAGCAGTGGTCGTGAAGAAATATTCACATAATGTCTGAATAATTCACCAACCCTGTTGCAATGGGGTCTCTCAACTAATTTTGGTACAAGACCCGATAAGGCTATGCCACTGAATTTTATACTTGTCTAGCTATCACCATTCAGGAATCGAATACGAAATGTCTTTAATCTACTTAAACGAGTACTAGCTTTATTTATGGGTAATATGATTTCGGCACTATAACATGCTGCTGAGATCCGAAAGCGGTCACCACATGAGTAGGAACCGTCCACTTGTCAATCCGCTCGAATATCGCATAGGTATAAATATGTTATACTTCGATAAACGTTACAAAACTGACTGGCCAATATTATTTCTCACATGAAATATTATTACAGCTTAATTTTTTTATGTGTGGAATAATACTTAACAGTCCGTTTGAAAAAAATCTACTTTTTTTCTAATATGTATTAAAATTAATTATTTCATCTTGTTGTTGCTCTTACTATGATCCTTGAAGTCAGCATGGCTAGCTAACGGCATTCTCATCTAGCCACTTCATTGTTTTTATATTCTACTGTCCTCTTTCTGAGCTATGATAAGACGGCGATGCCTTTTGTGTTGCTGATCTCCACGGAAGTAGCGACATACCATAGCTGGTAATGACGAACCATAGCTCGATTGTCTGTTTTATATACCACAAGGATCCTATTCAATTCTACTGTTGAATTTGCCATAATATATCTTAGTTTCCTTATCTTCCGTTTCTTAGCTTCCACGTATACTTCTGACGGAAAAGTAGCCGACATTAGCAAATATAAACAAAACAAGACTTGAATACAGTGTAACCTTAAGTTGGTGTAGTGATTAGTGTCATTTACGTATTTCTGTGGTTTCTATAACATTTGTTAATGGCGTGTTGTGGTTATAAACAAATACGTAAATAAACCATTATTGTTGACTTATGATTAGTATTTGTTTTCATACTAAAATGTATGAATAATACCTATTTAAAGACAATGGTCGAAGTTAAGTGTGTCAGGTTACTATGTCAGGAAGGATTCGAGTATCAACCAATAATAAAAATACAATGACAATATACATACGTCATACATAAATTTATCATTTTATAGGGATCTAGTAAGAAATGTATGAAAATTTATATCTAATTAACGAGAACCCGGTGTTATCTTTTTCGTTTTTATTTTCAAATATTATGTGAGTAAGTTAACTATCTACTTTAATACCCCCTGACTGTACAGGTAGGTATTATAAAAACAAGGCAACCGGAAGTTATACCTCCTTATAGCCTGTGAATAACGTAAACTTTAGAAGAAAATCAGTTATAGGTGTGAATGGAAATAAATACATTTTCGGAATTTATGACATTGAGGTCTAATTAATGGACAATAAGAGGAATACTGCGACAATCCCGGATTTTTCCGGCATCTAACAGCCCAAATATGTGAATATATTTATGTCTCACCACATACCTACTTAGATGAACATTCGACCTTGGGATTTTTGACTCAACAAGAAATTGTAAAAGTGAAGAAAGTGAAATTTGTTTTAGTACCAATACTCCTACGTACTCATAAATGGGTTAGGTTAAGTTGTTTGAGGAAGGAATTATATTAAATTTGGTCCACGCACAAAAATCAGGAGCTTCTAAGTTTGTTAATAAATTTATCATTATAAATAAAGTATGAATTAAAGTTTGTGTATATTACAGTATATCATTACTTCATTGTTATAGTATAAACTACATGTTTGTTTGTTATTATGTTTAAAAAAGCTTACTATGAAGTTTAGAATATAGTTATAGATTTATTGTATTTTCTATGTGATAAGGATAGCAATCGAGCTTGCAGTGTCACCAGTATCTACTGCCGCACATAGACATGCGAGACAAATGTCGAATAGGACCGAAGGAAGAATTTTAATTAGTTACTAAGTCCTGTTAACAGTAGGTGTTCATAAGATTCTTGGTACATTTCATTCTCCATAATTTATGACAACATAAAATAAACTAGTGAATTCATCTGCGATGACACCGTAACCCATATCAAATGCGATATAACAACTTTACTGCACTGCAAATAAAGTAGAGTAAATTCTAACAAAAATGTTTGCAATTGTTCGCAATAGTGATAAGATTCGGGTGCACATTGGCAGCGGAAGCTCGTGGGCGGAGGATGGCAGCGGTCACTGACTGTTCTTTATAATCCTACACATCTTAGCAAAAAACCGCACGAAATTATCAGAACTCTTAATGATAGAAATTTTCATGAACAGTTTAACAGATTAAGGATTATAAAGATATGAGTATTTTTAGCGATTGCAATATGATTAATTAATGATTGAATAGTCACCTCTAATTGTATTGCATATAATTTGCATGTAGTCTAGTTGTCGAATTGACGACGCGATACATTTTTCAGGTATTTAATAAATAGCGCAGTTTTTATAACTTTTAGTTTGACAATCATCTAACCACTGTTTAATTGATTTGTCAACAAAGGTTGATAATTTAATAATATTGTCAAAGGTTCATTATCAATAACGTTTAACGAGAATTGCTAAGAATGTAGGGTAAACTATATCATATTTATCTCATTAAATAATTACACAGGAATGGCATCTTTCAGTAACATTTATTTTATTTGGAAAACTTCCGATTTGAAGACCTTAGTATTCCCGGCAGAGGTAGTTACAGAAGCTTGGAAAAAAGTTCAGAAAAAATATTAATAGCGTTAGGTAACACTATTATTTTATTCTTCAATTTCATATACAAAAATCATACATTTTAAAAATTATCATATTTCGTAATGTTTCATTCTTTTTTAATTTTTATACCGATTATTAATATTTTAGCGGCCAACTGCGTAGATTTCAGGATGTATAATTATCTTCTCGTAATGAGTCAGTCCGTAAATGAGGCGAAACGATTGGTGCTATTTTAAAGTAAAAGCTTATTTTACCTGTGCACGGTCGATTACTAATGCTGTGGACATTGATATATTACGTATAGCTTCTTCGGTGGTAATATTAGCAAACATTTATCACCGACCTCAGTACATTCGTATCAATCTTTTTCAACTATAACAAAATGAAGGATATATGATCTCTCTCCCGTATTTACAAACAGTACTATGAGGTCTCACGGTAAAATAGATAGAGAGGATCGAGTGTGTATTTACATCTTTGTCTCTGGCATTGTTCAAGAAATATAGAGTGAAGTAAATCTTATAGTATTTTTTTTCAACGGTGTAGGTTTAGTAGGGTATTTTTTTTCAAGGGTGTCAATGGGCGACTGTGACTTTTGGGTGTTACTGTTTTCGTTGGTTAGCTACTCTGTACATTTGTCATATTTTACATTATAAATCAATTTTTAAAATTACATAGTTGTCGATAAATCTCATCGACTGGTTTTGGAGGGCATAAGAACTAAATATATTCTCGTAATACCGTCGAAATTACTCCCGTTGTGTTCGGTTGCTGGTAGCGTGGGAGCGTTGCAGTGAGAGTTTTTGGATTAATTGAAACATCTTTATTATAATTTACCTAATCATTGGTCTCTGTTACAGATTTATAATTGTAGAAGTGTCGACTGATGGTTACCTTTTTTTTTCCTTGACGATGTTTTATATTTTTCCGATACAGAGCGCTGTCATACCGAAATTATTCATGTTTTTACAACAGATCGCGTTTCCAGATATTTTATTATAGTTGTAATGAAATTAAAATAAATAAATAACGCTACACACTCACAGCCCCATAATAGGATTCTCTATACTGTGAGGACCGGGGACCACACACGTAGACAAGAACACACACATACCCAGACCAGACCGAAGACAGAAATTTAAACTCATAATTCTGCCTCGTTGGTAATTGAACCTAGGACCCTTTAAACGGCGATCCGGTATGACAACATACCACACAAGTTGTAAAGAAATTTTAGGTATATTACTATAAACTTAAAAAAACTATTTTTTTAATTTATTGAGGGTAGGCAGCAAACGTGTCACCAGCTTTCTGAAGCGTTAACAAATTGTTGATACTATAGTATCAGTAAGTTAGGCAAGAGTCGGGAACTTCATTGTATGATCGTGTAATATTTGATATGACATTATCACCTAGCAGGTCACGCCTGCCTAATCAGCTGAGATAAGCTACGATGTAACGTTACGTAAACAACGGTTTCTACGTAATAATATTAAGTTTTTTTGTTGCTTCTTTTGTAATAACGTAGGCAATGTGATGTACCTGGTTCAATAACTCGTTACTGGTCCACTTTAGGGCATGGGTCTTTCCTCATAGCTGAATGTACTCACATACACGGCTCCAGGGTAAATTGATGTGGGTTAGGAGTCAACCCAAGGGTCGGAAGCTAACCCAAGGTTTTGAAGCTGGCCTAAGGCTTCCTACATGGCTTAACGATAGCTTTTGAATAAGAATAGTTGGAAACGACAATTTTATTAGAAACATTATTCACTTACATTATATTAGCTTCCATATTATTAATATTTACACATTCGCTAACTAAACATGATCGCATTGTTGGATATCTAGAAATAATGTAGATGTTCCCCTTTTGTCGTTTTTTGGCCGGCAACGAATTGGTGACTTTGTCGTTACTGATGTTCATACCATCCACCACGAGGTGACTCGTAAGCTCGTTTTGTGTATACATAAAAAATAAGTAAAACTTAGTAAAACTTTTTAGCAATATTGTGTTGGCCAGTAAAGTTTAGATGAGGTTATTGTATTCGGAATGTTCGTAAGCTGCAGTGACTATTTATAAATTGGCACAATTGGTCATTTGTCATGTGAAATATAGGTAAAATTACAGACACATATCGGCGTTATAACTTAGCTAATTTAACGGTCATAGGGTCACAGATATCAGTCGCTATTTTAGTAACTATCTACATATTAATTACTAGTTACTTTAAAGTCATTACATTTACGTCTCTTATCAGCTCTGGAGTTATTATCACAAAAATCTTTTGTTAACAGGTCAACAAGTTCGGAGTATTATCATTTAGAGCCGATTTCCCGACGTTTCTTAATACGGAATTCCCGTTGCCCTATCCATCCATTGCCGCCTTCTACTCCAACGTTGATACCAGCGAATCTGGTAATATTTGGTACAGAGAAACTAATGAATCACACGTGTTAGTCAAGGCAGAAGAGAGCGTCCAGAATAACTTCCACGATTACTATGACTTTAAACCACTGAGTGTGTTCATTACAACCTGGTTGGATGTAACCTATACGGACAGTAGACAGGAGCGTAAAAATAGTTTCCAGATAGCGATAATTAGTAATGGAACGGAGAGTTTTGTAGAGTTCTTGTATCCCGAACGCGAGATTCAATGGATTCACAGGGAGACGCTACCACATATACTGCCAGAAGCCAAGGCACAAGCTGGGTTCATTTCTGAAGATGGTCGATACTTTGCGTTACGTGGCTCTGGAAGCCATCAGATCCGTAATGTTGTTTCGTAAGTAATATTATTTTATGTTTGTTTATACCCATGCCGATATAAAAGAAGTTTAAATAGACAAAAGTTGGCAATAATAATATTATGGTATTTTTTGAGAAAACACACGCACTATTTATAAGTTCTAATTTTTTTTTGTTCCGAAACTCTAACAATATTCTTTGTAATAATTGTACTATTATTTTCAGGTGGTCAAATACCCAAGAGCCTGGAAAATACGTATTTCGCGTTGGACGTATACCCAGTGATGGTAACGTAGCTGCTCCAGATCAGTATGATGAAAGCGAAGTTGAAATCGAAGAAGAAAGCAAAACTTGTGCACAAAGTGGTCCGAGAGTATGTCATATACAAGCAAGATGCGTCGACTATCAGTCCGGTATTTGTTGTCAGTGTAACGATGGCTTTTACGGAAACGGAAAATCATGTGTCAAAGATGACGTTCCATTGAGGGTTCATGGAAACATCAATGGCTTCGTTAATAACGTAAATCTTAACGGCGTTGACATTCAATCTTACGTGGTAGTCGCTGATGGGCGATCATATACAGCACTGTCACAGGCTCCACCTAACCTTGGAGATAGTTTACTACTTTTGAATATTCTGGGTGGGGTTGTGGGTTGGCTTTTTGCTAAACCATCTGGAACTGCCCAAAATGGGTATCAACTAACAGGATCTGTTTTCAACCATACAGCGGAAATACATTTCCCAGAGACAAATGACAGTCTAACAATCTTTCAAAGTTATGTAGGACATGATGTATTTGATCAAATTACCGTGGACGCATTTGTTAACGGCACGATACCGGTGCTACCACCGGGTACTAAATTAGAAATATCTGAATACGAAGAGAACTATTCAATTGTTTGGTGGGGGCTAATACAAAGCGCCTCAACCCGAACGTTTGTCATCAAAGGCACCGATCGAAAATATGAACAAAGGATTTTACAGACATTTTCCTATGTTCCTTGTAAGTTTGCTCCTGTGGAAGAGAATAATATTCCAATGATTTTAAAGGTGTCCAAGAATTATTTGGGTTACGAATCAAGGGAAAACATTGTACGATACGGTATGAGCAACAAAATATCGAATTCTGGACAAGAAGACCCGTGCGTCGAGGGTCGGAAGAGTTGCGGACCCCACAGTACCTGTCAGGTTCAAGGTGAATCGTTTAGTTGTATCTGCCAGACTGGATTTATAAGTTTGTACGTGGAAGATGTTGGCACGTGTGTTGACATAGACGAATGCGCAGCTGGAACACATAATTGCAACTCTAATGCTTATTGCTACAATCATGATGGCGGTTTCCAATGTAGATGTCGTGAAGGTTACGAAGGAGATGGCGTGAATTGTAGAATCATATCACAATGCAACAACGTGAATTGCGATCCTAACGCTAAGTGCGTGGAGAGCTACGGTGAGGCAGCTTACTGTGTCTGTAACCCTGGCTTTACAGGAGATGGTCAAAGATGTTGGCAAGAACAAGCGAAGGAAAACAATTGTGACAATTGTTCCGAAAATGGTTACTGCGCATTTTCACCGTACGTAAACTATTATAAATGTGAATGTAAGGTGGGCTTTGTCGGTGACGGTTTTACCTGCGTCAAAGATCCGACTTCAGAGAACGTTGAATACACTACAGAAGCTGAAGCCCCTGCAATTACTACACAATCTTCTACAAGTAGTACAGTGAGTGAATCAGAGTATAATGAATCCTACGTTCTTCCTCAATGTGATAATTATGGTTGTGTATGTCCACCTGGGTACTCAACTTTCAGGGATGAAAGTAATAACGAACTGTGCCGAGTCGATATCTACGATGCTCCAAATCCTCTTCCTGATAGCAATAACACAAGTAAGTTGAATACTAACTGTTTGTTAGATGTTACGGCGTATTTATACTATGATTGACATATCCAATTTTCATTTTTCGTAGCAGAACAAACGTAATTTTAATGTTAAATAATTCGCTTTCTTAAATGCTTTATTCGTTTATTGAATTTCTCTTTTATTGAATCTAATGTACTAAAATTAAAAATAATGTTTATAAGTATACCCACAATATATGTACCCACATGATTAAATTATTTTCAATATAAAAGTATCAAACATTTTCCATATAAAATCTAAAATTTGTATATGAGGTTGAGACATATTTTACTTTTTAGTCTATTTTATAAAACTGGTGCGTAAGTATGTGTCACAGTATTTCATCAGTGAACTGTTTATAGATTCATTCAAATGAGAGATAATAAAAATACACTCATCTATCACATCCTACGTATGTCATTTTTAGATAATCGTGAAAATAATTTCGACTATTACAAAAATGTCTATAACGTAGGCAGATTAGGAATCTGTGTCACCTACATGAAAAACATTAGACAAATGTTATTCTAACAAATTTCTGCAAGATCGGCAGTCATTTTACGGTAACCAGTCACGTTTTGTTACAGTCACGTGTACGAGCGACCCAGATTGTCCACCGAATGCAATCTGCTCGTTTAATCCCACGGACCCGTACACAGCCACATCCGATATTGGGCATTGCGTGTGCCCCGAGGGATACGAAGGCGATACCTACGAATGTATTGAGAGAACTGGTCCTAGTTGTTCGTGTGGCCCCAACGCTCACTGCATCGACACCGCCGCTAGCGAATTTATTTGCGTTTGCGACACCGGTTACCATGGCGACGGGTACATCTGCAGACCTAACTTCAGCTGCACGAATAACTCTGACTGCGAATATAATGCTGAATGTCGGCTAGACCAGTCCAGCTCCGAGTACGTCTGCCAGTGCATTGAAGGATACATCAAGGATCAGAACGATGCTTGCATTCCCGACGGTCAGCTGTGCAACGGAGCCGTTTGTCCTGAGCATGCTTCTTGCCTTTACGATGCGAGCGTCGATGTCAGCTATTGTCACTGCGACGATGGTTACGAGGGAGATGGTATATCCCACTGTGAGAAACGAGACACGTGCGTCGATGTCGGCGGCTGCGATCAGAATGCGATGTGCATGCTTGTGGATAACTCATATACGTGTGTGTGCGTGGGGGGATACATTGGAGATGGATACAGCTGTACCTTGGAGGTAATAATAATATTTTACGTGTATATACGCCTACGCACTCTGCTATGCACAGAAACTGAAAAGAATCTACCTAAAAAAATATTGGCATTAATTTATATGATTATTTTAGGAAAATTGCCGAACTAATCCCTACCTTTGCGACGTCCACGCGTCTTGTCTCAAGACGAGCGATGTCTACCAATGCGAGTGCAACGTCGGCTACAACGGCAACGGGAGCCATTGCGAGCTGAATCCCCGGTTGGCTGGCAACTTCCTAGTGGCCAGCGATGGAGCTACCGTGTACCGAGTGCCGTTTAGGAACACGGCGAGGGAGTTTGCAACGCCACTCAACAGCGCCATTTATCAGATAGCAGTAGGCGTTGATGTCGACTGCGTTACTGGCAGGATATATTGGGGAGATGTTGTCAGCAATTCGATTAAGCGAGCTTCGTATGACGGTTCTGGTTATGAGCAGATCCTGACTAACGGTAGGGTTAAGATTATTGACATACTGTTCATATTTTGCTACCGCGTAACATGAGCTAAGATATTCGTTCTTGACTAGAATATAGACATTAGGAAGAAAATTACCACTGTAAAGCGCTAATACTTTGCATTTCATTTTGTTGAATTTCTGGTTCTCATTCTCATTTACCTGGAATTATTTCATGCATTTCCGGAATATTTTTTATGAAAACTAGTTAGTAAATTTTAACATTTAACGACGATAACCTGTTTATCATATATTTTTTTAGATGTGAAATACCCTGAAGGCTTGTCAGTAGACTGGTCTTCGAGGAACATCTTTTGGACGGACTCCAAAAAGCTTACAATTGAAGTAGCTAACATGGACACGAAAGCGCGTAAGGTTTTGTTCTCCGGAAACGGTATTTCCAATCCCAGAGGCATTGCCGTCCATCCTGGACTGGGGTAAGTAGTATTTTATTAAGTATTTTATTGATATTATTCTTTAAATTGCAATATCACAGTTCGAGAGTTCAATACTCAACTAAAACGTACTTATTTTATATAGTATATTTTATTTTAATAAACTTCGATAAACTAAGTTTTTACTAACACTACTAGCAAACAACTATTTAAAGCAATGGATTAGGTACCTAAAAGTATCTGCCTATATTAATCTTTTACAAATATTTTCAAAGCTATCTTAGAACACCTTACTGTTTAGTACCCAATTAGTTTTATTAATTTTCTGAGACACATAATTTTGTTGACAATGGTAAAAGAATATTCCTTGGCGGTAATGATACTAATAATTTATCTACAAATTACGAAGTACATACACATTCACGAGTATTTCTTCATTCTGTTCAGAAAAATCTTCTGGTCGGACTGGAATCGAGGGGGTCCGAAGATCGAATGGGCGAACATGGACGGCTCCCAACGCGGAGTATTCCTGGACCATCAAAACGTGAAGCTCCCCAACTCGCTGGCGATCGACTGGAGCCGCGACCGGCTGTGTTTCGCGGACGCCGGACTCTTCAGCATCAGTTGCGTCTCCATCGAGACCCGGCAAATAGACACCATCGCATCCAACTGCTCTCATCCGTTTGGCCTAGCGATCAACGGCGATAAGTTCTACTGGACCGACTGGAGGACGTAAGTTACGACAGACGTTTAGATTGATAGTATATAATTCATGATTAAGCAAACGCATTACTTTTAGTCCCAAACTGTAAATACTAAAATACTATTCATTCGTACACATTTGTGTTATTTAGTTCCCTTTAGTTTCTTACAAGTCAATAACTTAGCTTCATTAATGTATTTAACATTTAAACAAATTAGTATACTGCACTACATTTTCATGTAAACTTTAGCAATACCAAATCTCAGACTCCTACGTGTATTATTTTTAAAATAATAGTTAAAATACTAAGAACTACTTCATTAAAATCTAATATTTTATGATTAGCTTGCCGTGTTTGTATATAAGATAATACACAGTACATAAGATAGATCTAATGATTTTAAAGTTAGATCATATATATATTTTCTTAAATTATTCATTTGAAACATAAACACAATCCAATAGTTACACAAATAAAGAAATTTATGGAACATCCATAGCAAATGTAATTAAAATTAACTTTAATTTCTAGGAAAAAAATTGAATACGTCGACATAACGACTCAGATGAGAGGTCAAGTGCCTATTTCGACGGCCTCGCGTCTCTTCGGCGTGGCAGTGGCACCCGAGCAGTGTCCGCCCGCTAGCAGCTTGTGCCAGTACAGGAACGGAAACTGCCAGCCGAACCAGCTATGTCTGCCCATGGGTTACGGCGCGAGGACATGCGTGGAACCAGAGCCACAGTTCGACAACTACATACGGAAGTAATCCCTGGATGTGAGTGTGAAAAAGTACTTAAGGTTCATAACAATGGCATTTAAATTATTCTGTTACTGTACAAGATATCGAATATTATTATGTTCTTGTTAGTAAAATGTATTTTTTTTTGAGAATGATAAAAATATTGGTAACACGGAAAAGTTACAGTTTTATGTATAGTAAAGTGTACCGCAGAGCTCCCCTCACTCCAGCAATTTCGATGTGATGAATAACATTTGTAGACGATGATTCATTGTACATCAAGTGTCAATAAGTCAAACGTTTACATTAAAAATGTATGATTTCGACAATAGCAATATTTAAATTATATTCGATACTGGCCATTTATTTAAATAGTTACCTACCGTGGAATAAATTATATCTTTTAATTACAATGTCTCGTTCCTGCACGGACATCGACTTACATTATACACAATTAATTTAAATTGAAATAATGTACAATGAACACGTGCAAGATTTCGTAACACTTAAAATTCAGGTAACCGAAACCTTTGGCTTTCGTCGTGGGTCGAGCCATGAATATTCTATTTCCTAGCGTATATTGTAAGTACGTGTAATTTGCATTTTATTGTGTAAAATGGAAAGTACCAAAGATGTTAATTATAATATATGTAATTTAATTCCTCGCCTTCACGTACACGAAAAAAATACTCATAATTAAACTATAAGATCTTTATTGAAATAATTTTAAACATAAGAACAATAGAAAATAATTTTAAATCACCACAATACTGTATGTATTAGCCACGTATAAGTTTTACAATTTGACATACACAATCTGTATTTAAATGTAAATAATCATAAATGATGTAAGTGATAGTTGGTTTTCTTTTACAACCTTTAAATTGGTCTGACAGTGTAAGTACGTAGACTTATTGTCTGAGAAAGATTTAAGATAATAACAATTTGTTCCAATGAATTTACAAGTAATTAAAATTACAATTTTAAGAACACTTATATTGCAGTTTCGCTGTATCATAATGTATTTATTTTACAAATGTATGTTAAATTATATGCACCCACCAAATGACCCAAAGGATGAGAATGAATAGAAATATTATGATCAATATTAATAATATTAATAACTACTTATATTTAAACTCAATATTTATTTTTAAATAGAAGAACGAAACCAATTTTTTTTTTCATAAAAATCTACCCAAATTGTCTTTAATTTTTAGATTTAATACTATATTTTAATTTTAAAATAATCCAAAATTCTGAATTGGAATAACATAATTAAAAGAGAAAATTAAAAATTCCAGCAAATGACTAAATCTAAGTTTCAAATACCCTTTAAATAAAACCAAGAAGTCAAATTCTAGTATTGGATGTGTAATTTTAACAGTATAATATCTGCTTTGTAAACTTTGTGAAAGATAGAGAAAGATAGATATTTTTTATATTATTTTTATGTAAATTGTAACACCAATCAATATGCTAATCCTTCCGTAACATAACTGAATTGAAGTGGCATTATATTGAAGTACATACAAATATTATTTACAACATTGTCTGGAATGTCCCTTGTAATATCAGTCACGTTCATCTATTTAAAACTTCGTAGCCTAGCATTTAAATTAAGAATTAAACAAAATTAAACTTATAAAAAACAAACTTTATTAGAAATATAATATAAGTTTTATTCCGTAGTTAAGATTTGACCAAATATGTTACATCAGACTAACTATCCCTGGAATAGTTGTGTAACAGATAATTAATGAGAATTTAAACAGATTAAAAATAAAATAAAACGTTTATTCAACTACTCAAGATTATATGTTCACTTAATCGAAACGGACGTTAATGAAGTCAATTATCGTTGCCATGACATAATTATTCAAGTTCGATTGAATCCATTTTTAATAATTTTGTAGTGAAGAAAATATTTTTAAAAGTATTATGTTTTCAAATATTTAACATGGAAATATTAGGTGCTTATCAATAGTTTACGTTACAAAACTTGTCAATGGAAAAGCTAACAGACCGTATTGTGACAAAAAGACAGAATACAGATAATGTCCTAAAATGATTGGTATCTTAAAGTTTCAATATAATTCGAATACTTTTTGAATATCGAACGATTCATGACACGGTCACGTCTGTTGTTTGACAATATCATTAAATCATAACTGTTTAACGACTTGTCAATAAGGTTTGTAAATTTTATGATATTGTCAAAGATAACCTGATATTAAATCATATTTACCTTTAAATAGTTTCTTCAATATAATGACATAGTTATGTGTATTATTGAAATAATGTAGTGTTAAACACGTTTAATCTTATTGTCAAACAACAGTTAGTCATTTTGTCATACCGATTTTTTTATTAATCGATGAATCCTATAATGATTTTGTCAATTGGATGGATCAGACCACAGTTATTTGTAGTACAATGTCAGATGATACATTACACTAGATGTAAAGTCGGTGAAATAGAAATTGAATCGCGTTTTCTATTGGTATTTTGATACACGAATCCTCCAACCATGAGCAAGCAACACGACACAATGCGATGGATTACGATATATACATGTTTTCGGAAACAGTAAAAAAGTTGCATATATAATTTTAATTGTTTAATCTCTCAGTATTTCGATTTCTGCACTAGTAAATAGTTTTTAATAATTTCTATAGTTTTTCGTTAGTTATATTTTAGAATTCAAAACGATTTAAAGAAAATTTATTGTATAATTTAAACAAAACTAAAGTACTACATCACCCACCATCAACACGCCCCATAACTGTCCCACAGCTGGGCTCGGGTTCCCTCCCACAACGTGAGGGGTATAGAAAAAGTTGGATTTTTGAACATTGTCTTTATTCTACAGTAACCATGAAAAAAAAGGATCCCAGTACGGAATTCGTTACAATATATAACGCAATTATATTGAAAACTCGGAAAAAACATCGTAGAAAATTTTCAGTGTCGTGCTAGTTGCTAATGTAATCATACTATTTCTGATTAATTTAACCAAGTCACGCTTCACTTGTTTCTACAACATTCCATCACATTCTTGAAAAACAAAATCCTGATATCGACTCAACATTAATAGAAAGTCGCAAAAATAAATCAAATTTGAATTTAGTATTAATAATAATATTAGAATCATTATCTAAACCACTTACTTGTGGTGCATTGTAATTGTATTCATCTGTTACAAATATAAAGTAGAGAATAGCGTAGCGACCGTCCGTTTAACCCCACACGTCCTCAGTGCGACCGAATTTGAACACTAAGGAGCCGGCGAATATGAACGCATTTTGCATGAAGAGACTGACTCCGGGCCATGTGTGTTTGTTGCTACCTGAAAACGGGAAATTTAAAAATGGAAATTATTTTAACCTTGGTAATATTTTTAGAGGTTTCAAGGTTTAAATGTTGTAGACGATGCACTTGGTAAGTGATTATCGCTTAAAGAATTGGTTTCAACCCCCCCCCCCCCCCTGGTGGAATACGAGTGATTTGGCGGCTGACTCAAGTAAAAGAGGGGTGAAGGGGGGTAACTAGCCAGACAGCCTTCATGGAAATGTAAATACTAGCAGTGTTCATGGACTCTTAAAACAATCAAACTAATCAAGCGCACTAGGCATATTTCCACAATTTTATTATTTTTACTTAAATAAATCTCATAAATTCAATATAAGGTAAAACCAAATTGTGAAAGATACAATTTATCTGAAAGGTTAGTACGTGTTTCCATTACAATAGAAATCATTAAAAAAGTTGATACTTCATAAACATAGACATAGACAAGACAGACATAGACAAGTTGCTTAAGTTAAATGAAACATACCAGCGGTGATATAATTTGCGAAGAGGATCCAGCAAGCAGCTATGAGGGATGCAAAGCCAACAACGAATCCCAGGAACAACCAGAGACGCGCGCCACGAGGGCCCATGCAGCCCCCCGTGTAAGTCTCGCCACGGACCTGAAAATATCAAAAAATTAAATTATTATTAATATTGATTTCTTTAGTGAATGACCTACCTCAGGTTGAGTGTATAGTTCACGCCTGTGAGGATACAGTAAGAGCAGCTAAGAAAGGACGGAAGGGAGTGAATAAATAATAAAAAGAAAAGGAGAGGCGATAGACCCCCCCCCCCCTTCCCGTGGCATGCCCAGGAATAGAGTATACCAGTTGATGTATTTTGGTTGATTTGTGTTGAAAGTTTACACATTTGATTTGATTTGTTTATCTCTGATACTGGGTAGTGCCATTACTCATTCTACTGCAACTTACTGCAACATAAACAATCATAATTCAATTTGCAGGGAGTGCAATTTATGTACAAATTGAAAACACTTTAATGCACTTAATGTATACAAACGATGGGCTTGTGGCATTATCTTTCCTTTCTATCATTGGTTAATTGGCAACACTCTGTTGTTAAATACTTACTTTAATTTGTCTGAAATATACATTGTAATTGGAACGATCAATTGCCTACAGTAATGAGATGTTCTTTGAAGTAAAAAGTAGCCTATGGTACTCGTCACCCTCCCAAATATCTCCACAACAAAAATCATACTATAATGACTTTCGATTGTGCCGTGGAAGAACTACAATCAAACAGACTGTCGCATTCATAATATCATTACAGTCTATGGATAAGTTAAAATAAGTATGAATCCTATTCTTACTCTCTTACCTGAGCATTTGACACAGAGTTCACCATAACAAGTGACAACGTAGCCATCACACCGCACACATGTGCAGCGTTGGGCAAGTCCCCGGGGTACACAGACGCTGCGTCAATGATGAACCACCAACCGGTGAAGAACTGGAAATTAAAAATTATATATTTAGTATATGATACTATGAATACCTCCTCACATTTTAAAGAATTGGACTTAAAATTGAATTTTGCATGGACTAGTTTCTTTTTTTATCTGGTATTTAGTTTTTAAATAGCAATTAAAACTCTTTGGAAATACCTCTTATATGCAAAAGTAGATATTTACGTATTTTTTTGGCAACATTTCCAATCTAGTTCAACTGGTTCAACCTACTAGTACAGTGAGGAGGCATTGTCACATCAATGACGATATTACACTTCATAATGGTTAGAAATTTGGTTTCTCAAATGTGGGGGTAGGAGTTTGAATTCTGCATGCACCTCTGATTTTCAAAGAGTTATGTACAAATCACAAATTAATAGTCACTTGCTTCGGTGAAGGGAAATTTCATGAGAAAACCTGCAATCCCGATAGTATTCCATAATGTTCTCAAGCATGTGGGAAGTCTGCCAATCCGCACTTGGCCAGTATGATGGATAATGGCCTGAAACCCTCACTTTGTGAGAAGAGACCTTAGCCCAGTAGTAGGACAGTTATGGGTTGATGATGATGACACTTCATGATTAATCAATTTTATAATTAGTCATGTATTAATTATTTCAATATTACTTAATAGATATATATAAATTCACCTCTATTCATAGTGTTAATAAAAAATAAAACAATATTAACATTGTTGTAACAAATAAAGAAATGTGTTTTACAATACTTTATTAACAATGACCTGTTTATTCAGCGAGATTATCTTTTTTTTTAAGCAAATTATATTTTGAATCAGAGTTGATCATAAGTGCATGATAAGGTGACATTAAGATGGAAGAAAGTACTAAGCTAATATTAGACATAACTTTTCTGTTTTGTTTGAATAAGATGCAAAATAAGCGATTTTAGGTCCAAAACTATACTATTGTCCTGATAACATCCTATGGGAATAGATCGGTCACATTTAAGAATATGTTGCTATGTACGTAATTTTACTGAGAGATTTATTGACTGGTGCACAAATAAAGGGATAGGCTAGGATTTAGTTGTTATAACTGATAGTGATATAACCAATTTCAGCTATAAAAACACTGCTTCATCTATAAGCAGTCTCAATGGTATGGGACTGCATAGCTCAATAGCCAGTATTAGTTTTTGTTACTTTAATGTCTTCAATCTATCTTTCAAATCATAAAACTATAGACAGTTTACACAAAAATAATAATTGGAGATAAAACTATACGCATTGATAGTTTATTATGCATAAATTTTAGGCAAATATCAAAATTAAACATCAAGTCTCACCTTATCAGGTAACATTGTAGTGGAAAGTTTTCTTAGTATTGGAACAGATCAATATTTATATTCTTATCTTTTTGTAAGTATTAATTTAAACAATGGGGCTTTTAACGAAAAACTATCTAATTAGATAATGTTTTATGAGTCGACGTGTATCCCGACCAGATATATGAACGAGTAGATTCCTATATTGCGATAAAAATAATTGTTCGAAGAAACAATCGATTAAATTATTGTATTGTCGCTTTAAAATATGTAGGGTGAAAATAAGAGTACTGTTAAGAAAGGATAAAAAGATAAAACTCAGAAAATGCACAACAATGAATCATCCACATAGCTCACCAGCAATCCAGCTAAAATTGATGACAATATGTTTCTCTTTTCGCCACTCTCGAACCACACGCAGCTTGGAAGGGTAACATTCTCGAAACAACTCATTTTGAAATACAATTTTTACTTTACTATCCTGTGATTCTCCGATCAATTAGAATCAAAACACCTGAGTAATGTATGTAATGAAATTCGACAATTTGTAAATATAAAAATTATTGACAGATGACAATAGCAGAAAGTAGAATGACATTGATTGCATGAACTGACATGACATTATTCAACTTGACACATCCTGATTTAAAACCACAGATATTATATACATATCTCTGATCAAAGCAGACTTAATTAATGACTATGATTTCTTTTTACAATAGAATATTAATTGAAATGTGAATTAGTGAAAAAAATAGATATTCATTTTCCATCATGAGCTAACTTTTGTACAATATACATGCAAACTATATCAATAATTAAGACGTAGAGTCACAGATAAATGTTATTCAGGTTGTATGTATATTCCTCTGTAATTATTTAGATGATTTGCTCTTAGTCAGAAAACAATTATAAAAATAATTTGTCTAGAGTATTCGGACATTCGGAGGACACCATTCTGGTTATAATTCCCTCGGCATAAACTAAACATTTTTGTAGATATTAGTGACTTATTTAACAGTATATGAATGAATTAAGATAAAACTTGGTGTTCACTTATGCAGACTGTTTCAGATCGACCATGTTCTAAAGTAAGTCTGGAATTGACATACTTACAATACAATTGTTTAAGGATTTAAGTATTTTATTGTTTAGATCAGAGGTTCTTAAACTTTTTGTGTAGTGAATCACTTGCTATACACATTTTCAGTTCAAGCTGGATCCCCTGCTTAAAGAAATATTAAATTTATTTGTAGGTAAATGGACTAGATATAGTCAAACCGCTTTTCTATTGACGCTCACGGTCGCTCCAACCATGGCAAATGATACTCAATTGAGATCCACCATCGTGGAGCTCCAATGAATGAGGGATGTGAAAATTCGGATACTTAGTTCCTGGGTCAATAGTTTATATTTCTAATTAGCCTAAGCCTGTATAGTCTGTATAGGTGAGAGAATGAAACATGCGTCAGGCTTGACATTTTTATCCGGTTTTTTTTATTTGTAGTTAAAGTTAAATAAATAAACTCAGTTAAAAAAATAAAATTTTATAGAATTTAATATTATGTTATTATCTTCCACGGGTGCAACAGTGGGTAGAGGATAGTAGTGATAATGTCCAATTGCCTAGTATACTGTGGGGAATGTCGAAATTGCTCCAAATAACTCAAATTCAAAATAAATTATTTAAATGATTTAGGTATAATTGACACTACACCAGAAGCTGGGTACGTTATTTCGTACGCAAACTATTCAGTAATAGACTAGAACACTTGTCTAACTCTATTAGGAGTACAAGCTAGTCATAGAGCTTAAATGTAGGTCGCAAGAATTTCCCTGGTCCAGCAACAACGAGGGACTGTTGTTACTAATATGATGAATTCTCGTACTTTTTGGTATACACGATATTTATATTTATTCAGAACACAGAAAAAAATGAAACCCTTTACAATTAAGTAGAAGTACTAACTATCACGAGGTGCCAAAAATTACATAGCAAGCAACAAAGGGAGGGAGATGAAACTGACTATTGAAGAATGGCCGGCTCCAAACGTTTCTTAAACAAAAACTGCCTGACTCATTACTCGCCGCGACTTCCCTCCAAAAGCAATTTATTGCTCAACTTTTTACGGTCATTTGTTTTAAACGTAGCTTACCCATTCCACAGGGATTACACAGGAATATTTTAAAGTATTCTAATTTCAAATCTGAAAATTCAAATAATAACAGGGAAGTGTTGTACTTAGTTTTGATTAACGTAAGAATTTAACAGTTTTAATTATTACATTCTCACGTAAATACTCATAATAATGATATCAGTAATAATACCTGGGGTATCGGATGAGATTTAGTGTGATGTATCGGCACTAGTTTAATGAGATCGACTGTCTTTTAGTGATGTTACATTTCAACGTTTCATGCTATCCTTAGTACCTCATAAGATATTACATGAATGAGTATAAGGTGAAATTACTGTGCCGATATCTTTGAATATATTACATGTTATTTGTAAAAATATAATACAATCGTTTTGTTTAAAAATTCAGAAATGTCACTGTCTTAAAATGAATACCAGGAGTTTACTCTCGAAAAAGAGTTGAAGTTACTTAAGTTTTTCATTTAATTTGAGTTTTAATTATTATAGTCTTCTATTTAAACTTACAATGTTTGTAAGATTTTTACGCAAATGTAGCTGGATGAAAACTATTTTCTTTTATCGTACCGAGTTGAAATGTTGAATATTGTCTTGTTGTTGTTTGTGATGCTTTGTTGCTTACGATAAGTACCTATGACCTGTTACTACATTCAGAGGTCGCTCCAGATTAAAAGATTTTTTAACAGTCAAAACCATAGGCTTAAAATTTTATTAAAATATCTATGCATTTCATTATGTTAGCACAGTCTAAATCCCATTATAATCGGACTAGCATTCCGAGGATTGGTTTCCGACATATGAACTCTTTAATGGTATATAACACAGTCATTACATATTGCTTTCTAGTGCACTGTAATGTGTATGGTTTTTGTTTGTGAAGCGATTAAGTAATGAGGTAATTAATTTTTTTTTGATGTGATTGTGATTCAAGGTTAATTTTAAATTGAAATTCCATTTCATTGTCGATGTGGAACTTTCGGTATTTATTGAATTATCTGTGGATGAGATTAGTCCGACTATAAATTACTGGACGGAGTAGTGTAAAGTTCCCTCGATAGTCAACAAATTTATTAAATAAAGATCCAAATTGTACAGTTTAGATATTTATAATTAGATTGATGTCGTTAATATACCAAATAAAACTCTGTGGCGGATTTAATCTGTAGTCGAAATGGGAATAATTGAATCGGTAGTTTTAGGGTGCACGCGGCGTCTCCGGGCCACTTCCGGTCTCCGCTCAATGATTCCTCGTTTCCTGTTTTTGGCGGCAAAATTTATTTTCAACATAATCGTTTAAATTTTAAATGGTTTCTAGTCGTCTTGTATAGAAATATTTTAATAAATATACTTACTGAAAAATATATTTCTAATAATAATTGGCAGGTAACTATTGAATACCTTACCTACTGTGAACTAAAAACAATGTTGGTGAAATGTCAATTTTCCAAGCGTTTTAGACCATGCTGAATGTGCCAGAATCAGTTTCAAATAATGTTACCTGGAGTGGCTATATTTAAAAAGGACTGTTATTACAATGTACTGGTTATTCATATCCTTACTATTATTATATAGCTGAAACCATGTAGATTCCCCAGAGCAAGTGTATTTGAGAAGAATTTATTTCATGATTTATTCTTTGCATCGTATAAGATCTGGATGTATACAGCCCAATCCTTTGCCTGAAACTTTTAACATTACTCTATGAATCTGTTTTAAAAAATCCATAGACAAGAGGTTAAGTATGCTATTTTCCAATTTATATTTCTTTGGTATATTCACCTTCAGCACCGTATAGTTGATTATTACTCAGTAATCTGTAATCAACGCACCGCATTCCGGCCGCAACGTTACGCGAGCCGTAAAACACAAATAGCAAAGGACGGGGCACAACTCTTTGACGCGTTTCATGGCTGTGCTGAATTTATCCGCTGTGATACAAGTCAATGACGCCAAGAGGGATACAAACAAACAATGCAATACAATATTAATACGTCAAGATAAAAAACATGTATCACTTTTTAGGAATAATGCGGACATGCATAAGTTTTGATATAGTTAAAGTTTATATGAAGAGGAAGTGTGGAAAGTTACTGTAACATACATTCGTAGGTAGTTGCACAAATCTGAATAAACTAATCCGCCACTAATCCTGCTGTTTTATTGACGACGATAGCAATCGAAACCACACGTGCAAAGCATTATAGAAATAGATTTTATTAAATAAAGTAAAATATGAAACCCTGTCAATTTGAAGTAACCCTTACACAATAGGACTTAGGCTTAATTTCGACCGCAGAACGAGTCTCTTGTATAAATAATAAGAAATATGATAATGGATGAAAAAAAAAGATATTGACGTGTTATATTTACCAGAAGTCTTCTTTCTTTCTTTTCTCTGTCTTAGACGATGACGCATCAGCTTTTGGTGTTACAGAAGTCCTTGGGCGAACAGACCATACTTACCAGCAGGTGCTAGCCTAGTGGTTCGAACTTCAGTTTCTGGAACTTCAGATATCTCGAATCCTGGACACGCCTCTAATTTTCAAAAAGTTATGAGCGAATTACAAGTTCAGTATCACTTGCTTGGGTGAAGGTAAATTGTGAACCTGCACACTCGAGAGTTATCAATAATGTTCTCGAAGATGTCAAGTCTACCAATTTGCACTTGACCAGCGCGGTGGACTATGGCCTTTACATTGTGTGACAAGACATGAACTCACCAGTGGGACAGTTATGGGTTGTAATGAGCAGCAGATAACTCGATGACTCCAATTGAGTCGACGCAAGTTTAAGCCTAACTATCAATGCCAATTTAACGTGAAGACCTAAAGAGTGACTCTAATAATAATCTTTAGCGTTAGTTATCATGAGTAATCCTCCAATTTTTGGCTAATCGCGTCCTCATGTAACTTACGGAAGGCGTTCAGTGGCCGCTCGTAAACAGTTTACGATGCGCCGCCGGCATGGAGATTAAAATCATGCATTTATTTTATAATGTCATTATACACAAATTGGCTAAAGCTTTGTTCTGCGCGCTCTGATACTGCCTCAGCGTTATTAGTAGGCAATTTGGTGCACTGCGCTGATAAAGACCAAAGTAGCGAGGAAGTAGTTGGAGAACTTAAGAAAATTTACGGCGAAAAAAGTTTTTAAACTCTTAAGTCACTTCTGTTAATATGAAAGCGAAGTCTTCTTAGCGCTCTGTGCTAAAAGGAACTCATTGTCCACTTTGCAATCGGGACTGAAGCGTTATTGAAATGGAAAGTAATTAAGGCTTTTCAATACATGTTTAAAGAACTTCAAATATCTAATGAAGTTGGGGGTAACTTCATAATGTCGATAACGATGTGTAGATTAGTTACTGAGGTTAGATTACTAATTAAAGGAGGAATAACTTAATTATAACAAAGCAATATTCTTATTAGAAGAAGATAGCGGACATTCACTGGATTCAGAAGGATCAGGACCGCAATGATTGATGCAAATTAGAGTAAGCCTACGTCCAGCAGTAGACCTTCAAAGGCTGATAGATAGACTCATATTAGTAGGTATCTCAGAATTTACTCAGTAACTACCTTTTACAATCCTATTCAATATTTGCGGCAGATGTTCATGGGCGAAAGAGCTTGGTAACACTGCAAGGTCGTTTAATGTCCTTATCACACAAAAACTACACTAGAAGGGTATCTCTAGAAACAAATTTCTAGTTGATGAGTTTACTAAAAAATATTATTTAGAAGGCGGGGGTCCACCGAAAAGCAAAATGCATAGCAAGGGATCAACGACTCTAAAAAGTTTGGAGGCTTCTAGGCTAGAGGTCCGTTATTCGCTGTTTCGAGCCCCCTACTATGCACGATCGATTTGGACTTGCGCTTTCTAAAAGTCAGTCTTTAAGTAGCAAATTCTCATTGTACTCCAGGAAACCTAACCTTTAAGATTATAGTATTAGATGTTGAAAAAGTTGTTATATTGTGTATACCGGAATATTACTCGTGGAACTATTGGTTAATTTCATTAAATCTAGTACTTTTTCAGATTATTGGGTTTTAAGATAGATAGTTTCGGGTTCTATGAATAAGAGAAATTTCTCTAGTTAATTTAAGAGTTATTGTTTTAATTTAGGGCAGGTACATCGTATCAATCAATATGTATCAATCATCATAAATCTTATGAAACGAATTACAGAACACACTCTTCATTTTCCATTTCAATACAGAGTGTGAAAAATTATTCTTTAGGGACGATGCTATCAAGACAATGTTGATTTTAAACAAACACTTTTTGAAAATCAAACTAAGTCATCTCTTCAACTATATGCTACCTTGACTGATCTGACAAGTTACTGAGCAGAAAATCCCAAGGAGGTGTTTTATTACTCACAGCTACTTTTACAAGTAATACTTACTAGTTGCTAGTGTTTACTATAATGCTCATGACATCATATAATTATTCAGTTTATAGTATGCTATGAAGTGTAAAACATCACGGCAATTGCTTCAAATCACATTATGATACAAAAGTAAGCGTTACAAAAATATCGGATAGATTTGAAGAGAAGATACTGAAACTCACTGAACACTACTTTGTGAACGTGTAATAAATTTTGAGATCCTCATTTGTTGTGATCCAAGAGGGTAGAGAAGGACCGTACAGTCGTAAAGCTGTTTACGACGTCGTACCATCAAAGGATCACCTAGCCAGTTTAACCTCCCTCTCAAATAGTATCAGATTTTTCATGAAGGTGATGAGAGTAATAACTTTCATCATTTACATCCAGTAAATGTTTATGTTTACACCTATTGAAGGCACCTGATACAAGGTCCTTATTCGTTAAGGAATCGAAAAACGGCATATTTTTTGATAATACCGGAAAGAAAAAGATGTAAGTTACTGTAATAGTATTAATGTTTATAAGCTTTTATTTACGTGCAATATTTGTTTATTTATACACTAACAGAATTACACACAATTTTTTTACATAAATTTTATTTTATAAATACAAATAACATATGTTACTTTAATAGTATGTTTGTTTGAGTCTTCCAATCTTGTAAGCTGAATTAGAACTACATTATCTTATCCTACGCAGTTCAAAGACACATTGCTTTAGTTTTCATGATAATTCAACTTATGACAAGTATGTTCTGATACGTGACTTCACTCCAGATGAGAGAGCTCCTTATAGATGAGCATAATTACCTATTTGTTTGCACTATCAAAGTTTGTTTTAGTTTATCAAACTATTAATTCGTTTTAATCTTTCCATATCAGTATTTAATGTAAATATATTTATGATTATTTGTTCCAACGGGAAACGAGGTCGATACGATTACATATCGAAAGAAAAAAAAAAATTTCGCGCTCGCGAATTATTTTTATATGTTGGTATAAAAATATACTCTGGAAAACATTTTTTTCTTATACGAAATTACGTTTTTTGGAAGGCTACAATCGACCCCGTATTTATAACGACCAAAGACATACAATACTCTTTCATGTACCGTACTGTGCTACGTAGGTATGTGTTTCAAGTTTGACCGAGTTTCGGTCCCGTGTTTGCTTAGGACCGAACATCACAATTTCATCAGGCAGCATATAGAGGTACAAAGCCGTACATCGATGGAGAAAACAAATGAAAGTAACATATACAATTTTTATCGGAGGTTTTCACTTTCATTTTCATTTTGGCGACTTATTTTAGGTGTTCCGGTGTACAGTCTGGAGTCAAATTCGATGTAGTTGTGGTACATTTCGTTGAATAGCGTTGTGGTACGTTTTGTTATATACTTGATTTAATTGAATTTAAATTGATTAGTCAACAGTTATTATATAAATA
The DNA here is from genome assembly GCA_018251375.1 of Calpodes ethlius. Lineage (NCBI taxonomy): Eukaryota > Metazoa > Arthropoda > Insecta > Lepidoptera > Hesperiidae > Calpodes > Calpodes ethlius. Next base: position 27,540 of record DWPA01000060.1, read on the forward strand.
AATTTCGCCACAGACGACTGACATAAAAATGATTAACCTAGTAACATAACACGTGCAAAGTGCCTACCGCTGCGCGTTTTAAGCACTCTGTGCGACCAAATAAATATTTTCCTTATTTCCCATTATTAGCCAAAGGGAGGAACGTAATAAGGGGAAGTTCTCATATCAAAATAGTTGGCTTACCTTTTCAATTTACGTATGAAAGGTGGTGCCGAGACGGTGGCCGCGGGCGAATGGAAATTAACCCGCGAGTTGCAGAACCTCAACAATATCTCGCTCGCACCGCCAAATTTGCACCCGACAAGAAAGGGACAGCTTTAATAAAATTCCCGGAGAGGGAAAATGGAAGGATTCAAGAGTAATTGGAAATACCTTCACATTGAGTGGCGCGACTGAGGTTTGGGCATAGAGCAGGCAGGATAAAGAAAGACTAATTAATATTACAAATAAAATTAAATATTGTTTTGTTATAATGAGTATAACATTCGCTGCAAGTTCTACGTTGGTAATGCTGGGTTCACACTGCGTCCGTACAAGCTTCATCCATCGTCGGTTGGATGTATAAGTGAAAAAAACACCGCACAGTTATCGTATGAACATGCATTACATATTTAATTTAATAAGATTATTAATTATTTATTTCACTACATTAGTAACAAGGTAATATAAGTTTAACATAAGTACTTAGTTACATAACGATTTGTTAACTTGGTCATTCTTTAGAACCTTACATGTGTTTATATATATATATATTTATTACTGGGGTAATTTACGAAGGATTAAACTAGAATATTTTAGATGCAAATATCATAATTATACTAATTCCCGCTATCCCGTACCAACAACATGAACCAATATTGCAATTAGTCTGTATTATCACGGAACCACAGATTAATAAATATTAAATAGCAATGTTTATAGATTAACGTTAGAGTGAGATATCGTTCAGTCACATTACGTCAAGTTGTCTAATAACTTGGTTAGCATAACGCGCGTTATTTTGTGCACCTAGTTTCTTTGCTATACGTTTTCAGTGCGTGAACGTGAAAAGAAAAAAAAATATCTAGACCCGCTGTAGATGACGTCACGCGCTTTTTTTCCTGTACCAAATGTTTACTGAGCGTGAATCGAAAAGCGATTTATTTCGGGGGGCAATAACAACACTAACGATTCACCAACAACAATTATCTCCATTGCAAGGTCATGCCCGTAAGTTTGTTTAAAATCCGAAATCGGACTCCGCTGTTCCATCCTTGATCTGTGAAACCATCTGAAATAGAGATCGTTGCGTATATTTTACTAGTCGAATGCGGCCTTTTCTATGAATTTAATCAGATTGTGTTTTGGTCGTTTTGTTCGGTTAATTGGAATTTATATTGAACTGAAAACGTTCCGACCACTTACGAAATTGCTAGCACAATACAGATAGCGGTTTGTGATATTAACTGCTGTACTGGGCGCCGTCTAATCGTCTATTCCGGTTGGAACAGTAAATAGACAAGCTTTAATTAGAAGCTACGACAAGGTTTTAATATCTCATCGCTTATGAGTATTGTATTCCATTGTTTAGTTGGCTGAGAAATTAAAGAATAAAAAGAAAAAGAATAAATTAAGTCACTTTGGAGTGAAGGAGAAAAGGTTTAAAAATCTGATGAAACGTAAGGTCGGGTTTTATAAAATTTTATAACATAAAAAACAGGATGTTAAAAGAATAGATGGTTATAGATTTTAAGTCGCCTTATTTCCCCAAAGACATTGTAGTAATAATCAGTAATAAAAAAATCATAATAATCAAACAAGAAACCAATCAATCAATAATAATAATAATCAAAAAGCGAGCATTAGCTAGTGTTGATATAAACACGGATCCAATACCCTTGAGTCTACTTGACAGGGAAGAAGCTAAAGCACAGATAAGCAGACTATTATGGAGAATACTCTGTTACACACACACGTTACACACTCTCTGTTAGTCACACACAATCAGAACATACACGTTTTCACATAGAGGCATGAGTTTGAAAACGTTGATACAACTGTAAAGTATGGGTTTCTAAGTGAGGTTCTGATGCCGAAACCATTGGGCCATCACAATTAACACATGACAAGGATATAATAGTTAAAGTAATAAATATGAAAACTTATTAGCAACAGCGAAGAATGGTTGTAACGTGTAGTTACGGATCTTCGCAGCAATAATTAATACGGAGTAATCCCATTCCATATCCCCCGGGGTCCTTCCCAAAGACGGGCCGTAATAATTATAAATAGACCTCAGGGGTTAACATTCATACCTTTTCTATTTAAAATTCGCAAAGGTTTCCACTTCGATTAATTTTATCCATCCCCTGAAGAAGGTTTATCCTCTTTGTTATTGTAATAATGGATAAAAATTTTAATTGTTATGAGATAATCCAAGCGTATCTAATAATTTTATTTTCTTAATATTATGAACAAAATATCAGTCAGAAGGAAGTACACGGACATTCCTTAGAAATTGTAAAAAAGGTCAATTCACAAATTAAGCTATGAAGTTAATGTTTCGTAACATATTTTATCGTCCAAACTTTTATAAAAATCTCCCTAAATTATCATTCAAGCAATCCAAGTGACTGAAGTCGGCTATATATCAAATAAACGGTTACTTACACAAAAAGTCACGACCGAGACATCGAATTACACAAAAATACGAAAGCCGAAACTGGACCGTTGGAAAAATAAAATTTAATATCAGTAGAACCACCAGAAATGAAGAAGTCGGGCATTATTTCAAGGAGAGCATTAGAGCCGGGAATATTGCCCGGGCAATTTACGACCACCCGCCTTATCTACAATATTAAAGATTTCATTAAATCATGCGTCACCGCAATAAAACAGTTTGATACTGCGTTTATGTCGCTGCCGACTCGGGTCACCGAGTTAATGACGTGTACTGCTCGGAGAGGGTTTGGGGTAAGTTAAAAGGAACTTTGCGGAACATTATCTACGATTCACTCGTTAAATTATATGATTTTTGACATCCTCGTAACCTAGTGATATTACCGCGCCTTGCGACATTAATTTTGTAGCCGTAGCAAAGTATGTATCATGTAACAGGTACTCAAAAATACGATATTATAATCTATGTTTTTGCGTCTTTGACATGATAGCTATAGAATACTGTTGATAATGTCTCCCGTCAATTCCTGAGATTGATTTTGGACTGCCTATAGCCTCTGGTTGTAAGTGTTTAAGATACGTCGCTTAAGTATATATATACCAACATAGGGAATCATTTAATTTTGTTTTACCCATGGTATCCTCTTTCACAACATGAAAATATTACAAGGTAGGTAATTAGAAAATAAAAGCTAGTGTTCGTGCCGATATTTTAGGGCAATTAAAAAGGCGGCTCATTCAAATATTGACGAAATTAAGCAATCTTAACCAAACTTTTTTCTAAATGTGGCTAAGGTTATCTCTATTAGAATATGAACTGTGTACACATATCGTTTATTATCAATGATTGTGATATATTCAGTCAGGTATCAGGTAACGTATATTTTTAGTTAACTTCGCTTAAAACTTGGACCAGGTCATCAAAATATGCTACAACATGATAATGCGTTGAATCCGCGATTTGAAATGTAAATTCTTGATATATACTCCTAGGGCTTTCGTAATAAGGCGCATTATTGTCCGACCTTATTTAAAAAGTAACCATATTTTACAATGGTCAGCTTAATGATGATTGCGTGATGTATGACTTTCGGGAGTTTCTCGTAGTAAAAGAACATGTTACGAGTGCTGAGGTGTAATGTACGGGTAAATTGCGGTTATAAACAAGTTCATTATTTTGCCAACATAATGAGGGTACCCGCAGATTGCGGTTTTTTTATTTACAGTCCCAGACTATGTTCAGAACAAATTAAATACAAAAGTTAATGTGAGATTCAGACCCTTTTACGTCCTATTTCACACCCTCAGTACATATTGAAAGATATAATATATGCAGAGAATTTAGTGCAGGTAAATGAAAGTTTAACCAGATATGATAATCTTTTGAAACACATAAATCTTCTTATCCATTGAATAGTGTTTTATAAAGGTCTAAACAGATTATCTAAAGATTTGATAAGTACCTATCTTAATTACTTTCCATTACAAAATGAAATTAAGAAGTTTAAAAAAAAAAGGATTAGTTAAAATTTTTGTTTTTAAAAACGATACTGGCCAGTTTCAATTCCTTTCTTTTAAACCCATAAGACATTAATTTTCAAAGTTTCAATAATGGAATCTTTTTGTACAAATTTTAATACGTTTAAACTATTTTTTTATTAAAGAAACGAAACTATTTATAAAACTTGAATATACCCTTGTAAGCAGAAAAGCGTATTCATTGAATACCGGCCAACCTATTCGTAACTTAGTCGAATATGTACAAAGATTGAGCTGTGAATAGTGGATCTCTCTAGTTATTTCAAGTTAATTGGGGCCGTTCCCTTATTCAATTCCCGACGCAGCGGTAAGGAATAAATAGGTAATAATAATAAGGAGTAGGTATCCTGTTACATTTATGACGAGTATCGTAGTCCGTCTGCGGCCGTAAAGTGCGTGAACGTCCACGCTCGGGGGAATCTAAGGGTTTGTTGTGGCTCAAGAGATAAGATTTGGCGATTTGAATTGAATACTAGTTATAACCTTCACGTCATAATATATAGTCATCTTGGCGTATCATTATCATTACATGTACATGTAATAAAATTTAATTGTGTTGGAGTTGACTATATTTGTTGCTGGCGTAATGTCGAAACACCTAATTCTATACTACGTCGAAGAGTTTAATAATAGTATTTATTAAATCTTTTCACTGTAACATATTTAATATATATGTTTGTTTATGATCGTGACAGTAAATTTTCCTTATTTATAATCATGAAAAATATAAAAGTTGTAATGTTGGTTGCTAACAACTGATTTGTTCCAACTAAACTCAGAAATAGCATAAATAATTTTTATTATGTGTAAAAGGAGATTAAAACAGTATTTTCGATAATATCAAGACCTAATAGTTTAATAATGAAACAATTGTAATTTCAAAATCAGCTTTATTTGTAGTATCCATAATGTATTATGCCATATATTTTAGCCTAACAATAATTTTTGACATTAATTTTTGGATTCCAGGTATAATAAAGATATTCTTAAATCATATAGGGAATCCTTAAATCTGATGAGATTCTTTCAAATTCGGAAAAATGGTTTTTCTCGTCATTGCCGAAACAAATTCAGTTAAGAAACAGAATATCGGCAACCGTTTTTAATAAGCTGTATAAACTGTTACATAAATCAAAACGCTTGTACTTGTGCCATACGCAGACATTTGCATACCGTTTGATACCTTCCCTCCGTCCTTCCTCGGCCGAATCTTGGTCAAATGTCGCAAATCCTGGATTAAAACGTCCCTACATCAATTTACTGGGTATTATTACGTTCAATTTGCATTTACATGAAACTCATTTTGTGATACTTCTTCGTAGTGTGTGTAATGTATTTTCGTTACTAGAATTATATCGTCATTAACTTACGAGTATGATGTATGTGTTTCTTTTAAATTAAAGTTAAACAATGTAATCCCGTCTTAAGCAAATGTAGTCTGGAGTGATGCATTAATTTAATACGACCTTGTTTCAAAGATAGCCATGTGACGTCATCATACGCCATTTTAGAAGCCTGTACATATTATTTTATCTTAATTATTGATATATATGTTAGTATTTAGTTGTGTGGATCATGTTAGTATGTATGGTAGTGATTAGTATGCGATATGGATGTAATCTTGCTAGCTGAATTAGAAATACTTTATCTTATTCTAAGAAGTTTAAATATTGCGTATTACAAGTTGATAATCACAAGGAAAACATCGTGAGGAAACCTGCACACCTGAGAGTTCACCGCAATGTTCTCGAAGGTGTGTGAAGTATACTAATCCACATTTGGCCAGCATGGTAGACTATGGCCTATACCCCTCACCTCGTGAGAGGAGACCTGAGCCCAGCAGTGGGACAGTTATGGGTTGTAATGATGATGATGACAGTAAATATATTACTAATTATGATATATGCTAAATACTTATGTTCTAAATACCGTTTACACTTTCGCAACAACTTTGTACTTTCTAATGTTCTATGATTTAGTTTGTTAAATGTTAAGTATATTCTTAATAGTATAATCTAACGTTTCTGGATGTAGTGTAGCCGTGATGCTCGTGGTGAGCTGTGTACGGCGCGACATAGTATATCGATTGTGGCTGAATAAAACAGAGCGCGTGGCCGACCGTCCGACGGTCAATTAACCAACTTGGGGCTGATTCTACTCCAACTGTTTGGCAAGTTTTATATCCTCTGTAGTTATAAATGTACGTCACACCACGCAAAGAGCATATAAAGAATTTATATAGCGTGTTTCTTTTTGGTCATTATATTATTTATTATATATACTAATATTATAAATACCATTTTCTATTTTTTTGTTGATCTCACGGCGTAGTCGAGCAACCTTATATTGAAATAAATATAACTCACTCTATAGTTTCTCAACAAAATTTGGAATGGATGGAGACGTTTGATCTTGTAATCCGTCTTAACTATCTAATGAATAGTTAATAATATACTAATTAAATACCTAATTGTTATTACTATCAAGCATGAAATAAAATAATCAGTGCTTATTACGATAACACACTCGCTGACCTAAACTATGATTATTAGGGTTTCTCACTGAAAATCAGTGACCGTTAGTTTTCTTCCGTAGTGTAGGTCGAGTGCGGACTTTTTCATCTGATTCTCATCGCAATGTGTTTTACTTCATCTTTACCTTTGTTTGTTTTGTTATTTGATTTCAGTACATATAATGTTTGTAAACATTTGCGGCGATTGTCTTATTTGTCATAATATTCTTTGTTTATATAAAGGTTTAAGGAATTTATAGGAATTTATTTCAAGATTTCAAAAACGTATTGACCTGTGTATTGATGTATTATAATGATAGCAGTTCGTAACAAAGTCACGTATTACGAAGAAATTGTTATTAAATTCGTGATTTAATATTTACTTTATAAATCTGTATTGAGAGCGACAAAAATGTATGCGGATATCTTATCACATCGTAACAGGAATTTTATTGTCTTCCTAAAACATAATTAAAGTGGTTACTTTACGTCTGTGTGTCAATTAACGAATTAATTAGCACGCTAAACTGTTAGCCATAGCGTGGTGTAATTTTTAGCGCGTTAATTATCGCGTTAGATGAAGCAGTGGTATTACTTTGCAGATAATATTAATTATGTGTGCGATTTATACAGGTGAATAGTACAGTGCCTTTCTGCATAAAGGTGCATTAACATAGCTCCGGCGCCGCTATAATTGACATTTGGACGAATGTCGTGGTGAGAGTACAAATTCTGCTCCCCAGATATATTAGTGTAATGGTAGAGAAGTGTGCTTTACCGGTAAATGGATGGATTAGCCAACGAAGTAGGCCAATAATTAAAGCTATTATTAGAAACGAACTATATTATATTACTGTTATAATATTTTATACATAATTTTATGCATTATTTGGTCTTGTTAGAAAGCTGTTAAGTGAGTATCTATACAGTACTTCAAGTATTTAATAATTATAAAATCTTAAAAACGGGTAATGTTTTTGGTGTCTACAGTTAGACTTTCTAATAATAACAAAAAAAATGTCAATCGAGCATAAGATGATGGTAACAATAAGAAGAGAATACTGCTGTTTTTTCTCTACAGACAGAGAGGGAGAGAGAGAGAGAGCGAGAAAGAGAGAGAAGAGAAGAAAGAATAGTTAGAAAACACATTTTGTTTTTTTTTTATCGTAACAATAACCATGAGCATGATAATCAAATTTATGTGCTATTCAAGCTCTTAATCGAATTAAAATTAATATTTATGTTTCCAGTTTATTCTTCGCTATACTGCATTAATGGCTCGATGTCTCGCGTGACTATTTCCGAAAGCTACGAGAATAAACGCTCGTGGAGATCAATAGTCGTGCTGCCTTCATTCTATATTTATCATCGTCGGGTGTTAAATTAGCTTCAACTGGAGGTTACAGTTTAATGTATCCTACTGGGTTATTACTGAATATGGCACTCGTATTTCATACGGCATTGGCATTACACGTTCTAATATCCATATAAGTCCATACAAGTACAATGTCCATACATTGTATCCTGTATACAAAAATTCTAAGGTAAATATGAGGGGTATCTAAAAGAAATTGTTTTAAAGCTATAAGGCCCATTATTATGTATACCTACCAATTCTTTTGTTGTGTTTTTATATGTATGTTATTATGGTGTATAAACAATAGCGTTAAATAATATATGCAGTACGGTAGGAATAAGCAGTACCTATGTACAGCATGTATTGTATACTATTTCTCATATAATATATGTGTACATGAAGTATTGTTTAAAAAAGAAATGGTTTTTTGGCCAATCCCACAAGCACCACGAAGTAGTCCCATGATGACAACTTAGAACCTCAAATACACAAACAAAAACGCATTTTAATTCCATTTATCCCCACCGTTTCCCAACGAACCTATACGGGGTTAGTACTTAGAATATAGATAACACTCGAGCTCTCTCGACAAACTGTGACGCTGCAAATGGTGCTTCAAAAAACTCGATCAAAAGTCGCGCGTGACTATGGACGGACAAATTAGATTTGTTAGTGAGGCTCTCTCGTGCCTCGTCTTTATTATACGAGCTTACATACATTTGGAGTTCTCTAAGCCTGTGTCGATCCCAACCGATCGGTGAGTTAAGCAACAGGGGATTGGTGACCAGGTGGACTTGACTGTTGTGGAAAAAGTTGTTGCTTCTGTTCTTCGGAGGGCATCTAAAACCTTTGGGACCGGTTGTTATAGTTAGTTTGTAATCGTTAAACTAGATCAAATAATAAACCGAGTGAAACAATGGGCTGGCCATATACTAAGAAGGACAGATAACCGTTGGGGAAGAATAGTCCTTGAATGGCGTCTTGAAAAAGGTGCGTAGGTCGCCGCACTACCAGGTGGACTAACGACCTGAGGAAGACATGGGTCATTCACTGAATTCAGAAGGCTCAAGACCGGTTTGGGCAAATTTGGGGAGACCTATGTCCAGCTGTGGACCTTCAAAGGCTGATAGATAGATAGACAGATAAAACGTTTAACTATATCAAAAGCTCTTCAAACGGCAAAACTTTTGACTCTTGATTGGCCATTAACTAGACCCGCTTTTTATAAAATTAATTTATTAATTTAAGTTACATATAATATTTATCAGTGTTATATAACCCATAACACTAGAATGGAGGAATTAGTGGTAATGAATCCTTATTATAATGATATTGTTCAAAATAATTTTAGGCGATTATTCTGCAACAGAAATTGCAACTTGAACACCAGATCGACACTTCGTTGTATTATGTTTAATGGCTCATTAAAATATCTTTTGTCTCTCACAACATCTAATGAAGCAACAGGATTTAAAGCAGTGTTTAATATTTAAAGTTCAATTCTATATACATAGACAAAAATGTTGGAATTCATTTGTTTTTTTTAATTAATAGGTACTGAAATTTAAACGAACACTCATAAAGATAAATATATTATTAAAACTCACGACTTTTATAGTTTTATTTCAAGATACTTAAGTAACACATCAGGATATCTGGGAAAAAAATACCTCTATTTGCCGGAATAAAAATATATTAGAAAATAAGTACGTCAAATACTAGTACATTCCACTAGAATCTGAAAGAAGGAATTCGTGCTTAACTGTTTGTCCTATAAAACCTTTTTAATATTAAGCCTTCTAGCTTACTGTAGGCTATAAAACAATAAAACAGCCTCAGCTGAACTGGAACGATAATTTCACGTGTTCTACTATCTGCGATGATCGGATAGAACGAATACACGTACGTGGCTTTAACATGGTGGGCTATATTCACAGAAACTTAAATATCTACTTGTAAACGTATCAGAGTGTTAATGAATAAATAATGATTAATTCATTGATTAATCAATCATACAAAATATTCATACCTATATCTAAAAATGTAATTATAATTTTAATGAATAACTTTTATAACAGTTTTTTTTTAATAATTACATTATAGATTAGATATAAAATATAGGTATATGAGTGAAATTTACAATGTGTGGTTATAGATTCAATACAAGTACATTAGCAACATGACAATGAAACTTTGCGACTAACGTTCTAAGAATCGACTTACCTTGATGATGCTTCGTTTTGGGGCAACCTGTGTTGGTGTTAGTATTAATTACACTGGTATAAACTTTTATTTATTGTAGAAGCCTATTAATTTGTAGGAGGTAGGGTTGTTGCCACGTTGGCACACGTGTTTTAAAGTATATATCATCAAACATTTTACTCGCGGATGGCTTTTCGCACATTCAAGCCTGATAATATAAAAAAAATAACGTTTATTTATATAAATACCCGATAAAGGTACTGATAATTTGCCTGGTGAGTGTCTACCGTCACACGTCATGGACCAGGAGATCAGCAACAACAAAGGCATCACAAAGAAAAAATACGAAAGGACAGGCGCTCAATCCTTCAGCAGAAACTTGACGAGCAGTGTGATGGTTGACTCAAGTATGATTTGGGAGCTAACTTGGCGGGTATCACGGAAAGTCAGTAATAAGGTTAATGAATGTACTATTTCAAAATTAATATGACGAAGTATGAAGTTTAATACTGTACAGTAGGTACAGAAATGCAATGGCCGGTCAAAGGGGCCACAAGTCCAGCGTCGCCTACCGTATAACTAAGTTTCTGTTAGAGAGATTTAATCTCTCACAAACTTGTTGCAAGTTTATTAAACACAAAATCTGATAGATGTCGCCTATGACTAGCTTATAGTCGGCTGAAGGTAGCCGCTACGCAGAAAACTTTTCGAAACTTGATTAACCTTCTACGAGCTCAGTAGGGCACGTGAAGCTGGATATTCCGTGTAATAAGGTTTTAAGTTTATTAATAAAATAACTATCCTAATTAGAATATTTCAAGATGAACTTTCAAATTCATCCTCCATGTAAAATCTGAAAAACCAACATCAAAAGATAAAATATAGTGTTTAATATTTTTGTGCTTTTATAACAGAATACTCAATTATACCA
>DWPA01000061.1:0-38632 GCA_018251375.1 Calpodes ethlius
AAGTGCTTTAGAGTTAAATGCACATAAATTCAGGGAGACATTCAAGGTTCAATGTTATTGAACATATGTTTTTAATCAGGTTATCACCCGTATTGACAAACATTATTATCGATTGTTTGTACTCCCATTTACTTCACTCTAGTTTCTTGAACAATACGAAACACAAAGATGGGAATGAGAACAATCAATTCTCCTTTCTCTTTCCCTCAATACGGGAGTTCAGCTATCCATTAAAGCTAAACTTCGATCATATACAAAACAAATGCACCATAAAAATATGCACTAAAAATTCACAATCTGTTAACGATTATTTTATCAGCTAACAACAAATAAATTTAATTTTCGATTAAAAAACATAGAAAGGAAATTCCCGTTAAAATTTCATAACACGAACCTGTTGTTCAGCGAAAATAAAAGCATGTCGGGATTATTCATGCGGCGTGAATGCGTTCGAGCGATAACTGCTATAGTGCAAGCTAGTGCGACTATGCTTACCTGTGTTTACGTATCGACACTAGCCGTTATATAGTTACCGCAATATCTACAACAATTGATTACCCTTTGATCTTAGCATTAAAACTGTGTTTATATATAACATCTGAGGACGCGTTTCTTTCGTGTTTTCATCTCCTCATCTATGAAGCATGTTTTTGAGACTTGTGAATAAATGATTCAGAATTTGAACCATTTAGCTGGTCTATTTAACGTTATACTTGGATATGTCTAACGGTTTAATTGCTTCGATTTCTATGCAGGATTTGCTACTAACCTATGTATTAGTAATAATAATCTGTTATTTGACTAAATCATAATGTTAGTTAAACAAAATCCTATGAATATAACTACTTGATATGTTAGGCACTGTTCTGTGATTTTGTTCACATGATCCTATAGAATTCCATCTTTATTTAGTCCACCTTGATGTTAAGGTTTACCTGTCTAAGACAACTTTCTCTTTGCTTTATGTTAGCATACAATAACGAGTAATCCATACTCATATTATAAATACGAAAGTGTGTTTGTTTGTTTGTCCTTCTTTCACGGCTCAACGGAGCGTCGCTATAGTATATTTTAGGTTTCGATATAGTTGGGAGGACGACGAGTACTACAGCCTACTTACCGTGAATAAACATCTCATTTCGATTTATATTTTAGCTTAATTAAAGTGAGTGTCTAACAGCAAATCGTTGCCCCCAATGAGTGATGGAAAAGAATTGACAAATTAAGCTTTTCTTTTCTCACACATGTGCGAAGCCGCGGCCAACATCTAGTATATAAAAATAAAATTAAACATTACGATTTACATACAAACGTTTCCAAATACATTACTCTAAATACTTTTCTTTATAAGTTAAAGTGTTCCATTCTAAGGTAGATATGTCAGTGACGCGACACCTATAACAAAACATATGTTAACATTTATACAAATACGAACGTTACACGGCACAGCTTCCATAACAATGTTAGAATATTTTGACGAAACAATGCTGTACAATTTTTCAGACAATTCGTTACTGAAATGCGCTTTGCATAACGATCTAGCTGCGTTGTTTCAAACCTAAAAATAATGTTACGTGTGAAATAATTGCTACAAACTCTGTTTTTACGTTTGAACAGTGCTCGCGTTGAACACATGGCAGCACGCGGTCTCTAGTGGGCCATCAGGGTAGGGTGAATGTGACTATTAAAATTTCAAAGAACGTTTGTGTACCCGGTCTGTTAAGCTGCGCGTCCATTGGCTCATTCGCAGCGTCCGCGGCGTAAGGATTCGGGATTTTATATTGATTTCTAATAAACTGCGTGCGTTATTAGTCGATTTGCTCCTGAAATCTAGTACTTCTGCCAGTTACGTCATCCGTAGAAAACACGCTATTTGTTTCATGCGGCAAATTACTATTAAAATTTGAAAATGCCGGCGCAAAATTTTTATTTTAATGAACGTACATCTTAATATTTTTTTGATGTCCATGAATCTGTAAAGGCCGCCTATACCGTAGTAATTGACCATTTTATAAAAAAAGAAGAAAAAACAATGATGGATCGCCACGGCGTGGATGTTTGTACCGTGCGTAAGCTCCTACTCCGACCTAGTGGACGGCCACCCTTAGGGTTAGGTTCCAAACATTAGAATCTTTTACGGTTTACGATAATGGATACGGTATTATGATTTATTACGCAATAAAGGATTTAAAATCACGAATGATAAAAAGATAAAAAAAGTAAAATGTATTTATCGTAAGTACAAAGGGAAGCATTATAAGTTTTCAGTCAAACGAAAAAAAAAACATCGATTAAAAAATTAAGTCACTATTATCACTACTAAAAATGTGTCAGAATAACTATTCACGATATTGATAACGCAGATAGACCATTTTGGAATTCTATTGCCACCCCTATCTCCTTGGTCGACGTAGTTTCAAGATATTGCTGTACTGACATTCCACATAAAACTTGTAAGGATCAAAATGGGAAAATATCGATAGAATTTTACAGTTTTAGGTCAGTCCCTTTATATCGTGTTGGCACGATAGAATGCGGCTTTAAATTTTAGATTAAGCAACCAAATTTAATATTCTGGACATACTCGTAAATGTCTGGCTGTTATTATTTTTAAAAAACATTATGATTATGACATGCAAAAGTCATGGACGGTTTAAACCGGCTCGTTTTAGGGTTGTATAGTCAAAACAGTTTTTATTTATTTAATCATAACTTTATATACCTTACAGCTGGTACATAAGGTGGATTTAAAGATAGAACTATCCTCTACCGCCCAATCTTTAAGAGAACAGATAGATATCGAAAACGGGAGAAGTGGCAAGTTATACAGTATGAAATATATTTATTCATAAAGAAGATGTTTATGTTCAAATAAAAAGCTGTAGGTATAAAAAAAAAGGAATAAATATATATTGCACATTGATTTAAATAAAGTTTTGTTATATCTGTATGGATTGGTTATCCGTCCGTCCGTCAGATACTAGAACGCTGTAATTTAGCATTGGGTCATACACTGCACGGTAAAGCGGTAAAACAAAATCATAATAAACAATATATTTTAGGGTACTCATCTATGCGTTAAGTAGGTAAGGAATGTTTTTTCTCCGGTACACATGGTGTTGAGGATGGAATCCATTTGCGGTACATTAAGCTTTAAAGATATGAAGTTTGGTTGAGTCGAATATCCCTATACCTGCCAGTTAAATGGCAAATTAATTAGAATAATCGATTATTTATTTTACAACTATGGAATGCGTGACTCGACACGTGTTTGTCCGGGTTTTTTTACTTATAATGTTGTCATCAAAATTGATCGCTTATATATTTATAGTATATATTCATAACATAATATAATTTGACCATCATGAATAAATCATGACTTTATTGGCAATATACAAGTATAAATTATATTATAATCCGATTTAAAAACATTAAATTAAAATGAATTTCTGAATACGGTAGGTTAATGCAATTAATATGAATAATATTTATTGTATTGAATACAATTTTGAGGTCGTATTATATTATGCATTGATGCAACGCCATTACTTTTAATGATTTATATGATTTACGAGTTATTCTTTATTGTACAGTTTTTATACCAATTTATACACTCAAAATTATTATAATATGACCTTACGTAATATATACGTTATTTATACTAGCAAATGAACCAGGCAATAGCGCTATCTGGTGTCAAGCTAAACAAACTAAATCAATTGCCTAAACCGTTTGTATTATGAGTTATGACGTCACCTATATTTTCTAAAACTACATAATAATGTAAGTATTTGTAAATAAAACCGTGAATAATTATTCCTTCGCCCATGAAACTAACTTGCTGTGAGTATTGAAATATTTGAGCGGATTTTGAGAAATCGATTACACACATGTCATTTATCCATACTGATATTATAAATGCGAGTGTGTTTGTTTGTTTGTCCTTCTTTCACGGTTCAACGTAGCGTCACTAAAGAATTAGTTTTTGTTTCGAGATAGTTGGGACGACATTTCTGTGGAACTATTACAATGTATATTTCAGACATTAAAATGTCAAATAATTAAAGTGTGTAAACATTAAAGCGTTGCTTAGAAACCGTGGATAGAAAGCAATTGTCTACCTTTTTATTGTTGTCCTTTTCTCACACGCGTGCGAAGCCGCAGGCAACATCTAGTTGATATATATGAGTGTCTATTTTGCTTGATCGAGCCAGCTGCGTTTGTTATCAGTAATGTTCTATATATCTTGAGCAGTGTGAATGTCTTAGAATGTGGCTTTGGCAGTTCATTGCCAATAGAGTTATCGATCATATCTATACGTTATTAGTATGAGCGATAGACCAACAATGCAAGACGCAAAAGGTGTAATTTAAATATCTTTTATTAGGCATCTAGAATTATCTCACATTGTTTAGAATCGTTTGGCGGTGTGTGCACATTATTTTAGTGTGCGTTAGATATGCGAGCTTTATCTATTTACGCTTCACGTTGCATATCGTTTGGATGAAAATTAAAAAGATTACGATGGGCTTAAAAACAATTGAAACACTTAAGTCTTTGCGTTATTTTATAAAAATAAATATTTTTTGCATTTTTTTTATCCTTGATCTTTCCATATATCCGACTGGCTATCCTTATCTTCAAGTATGCACGACGTTGATAAAAAACCCAAGTAAACAAGATCAAAAACTACGTTATATTAACGATAAAAAATTGCATATAATTTTTAGGTTGCATTCAACTCTAAAACAAGTACCTTTCTATTTCTTTACAAATATCTTCAATGTAATGGGATAGGATGTTTGAATGACGATATTAACGTCTATAGGACGTCCATATCAGGAACGCTTGCACTCGTAATGGCGCGAGTGAGCGGTATTGCCGCCAGCGCCGGACATCCGCCGCGCGGTTGTTCTCGGGTCTGGACCGTTTCGTTCACCACCTTAGTTTCATATTAGCTATTTATTTCTATTTAATAAATACTATTTTGAATTTTGATTCATAAGTTGCATTGCCATGTATCAGTTTTTATCTTAGTCACAAATCGTCTCGACGAAACAAATATATTACATAATATATTAGCGATCGATATTAGCTCACTTAGCGTTACGTTCATGATGTTGAGATTTTATAATGAATATCATTAAATACAAGAGCATTCATAATTCGCATACGATCAAATATATACTTAAATTATGAAGATATTGTTTTTATGCTCACCTTTAATTCTAAATAATATATGTAGATTCAAAATATTTAATTTATCCTTTGCCTTGGCGATGAAAATAAAGTGAGAAAGTTGCGCAATAAAAAAATACAGATTATCAATCCCTGATATAGTATATTAAATAAATATATTTTATGAATTTAATAGATACGTAACGATGCTGTAACCGCAGAAACTGACAGTATATAAATTAAAAAGTATTCTTTACGTTCTTTATTTCAAGTATCTGAGTACCAGAACCGTTGAATACAAAACTGAGTATAACTTAATGAGACTAACCTGCTTTCTACTCCATCCGCCACTGCCAACTGTCGCGGCACACAATACCCTCCAAGGCGGAGCGACGTTTTGTTTTGTTTAATTGAAAATTTTCGTCATATCGCGGGCTATTGTGAGCTAAATAAACGCTGCGATACAATTAATGTTTCATTGTATTATGCGCTGTGGAAGAACTACGCAACTTGAAGGTTCCGCAAAAATGTCCATCATATCTTATCATTTATCATAATCATTACAACGCATAACTGTCCCACTGCTGGGCTCGGGTTCTCTCAATGCGAGCTGTATGGGCCATTGCGCTGGCCAAGTGTTTGCATACATCTTTGAGAACTTTATGGACAGATTTCAGGTGTGTAGGTTTCCTTACGATGTTTTTTTTTCAGGGAAGCTAGTGATAATTCACTTGTAATACGCACATAACTTTTGTAAATTACAGATGCGTGCAGGATTCAAATTCACGCTCGAGAAACCAATTGAGAAACCAATGTTTTTACTAAGGTTAAATATAAATTTGTATTTAAATTAATTAAATGGAAAAGAAATCCAAGTCGATTGATAATGACGTAACACCTTATCTGTAGTTGAAGATAACAAATCATGCACTACATCTGATTGTTATATTGAATTTACTTAAAAAGTTATACTTGTACATATAACTTTTTGAGTAAATTCAATATAACAATCTGTAGTTTGTATCTCTCTTACATCCCCCGTTGTCTGGCACCGTGCCACGAATTATGCAGATGTAATTTCATTCTCTGGTGTTACAGATTTTATTATATTACAACCAGGACATGACTACAAAAGGTTTATATTTGTTACTTTATTTATCCAGGACTGTTTCGAATAGGCCCAACGATCAACAGCTCATAATACGCACAGTACAAAAATTATATGATTATATACCTCTAAATTATTTTTTACTTCACGTAGATTTTTTGCCATATATTGTACGCGTAAAGTTAAAATCACGTATATCTAGAAACGGAATATAATTTTATGATTGTCTTTTGTATATATACTAACCTTAACATTCATCATTGTTCCACTAATATTCTTTGCGCTGTTGGGTAAAAGATAAAGGGTCGGTTATTGAAAATGATTTAAAAGACTATGCGATAAGGCTTTTTATATCTGAATATCATTAATAAACAAATCTTAATAATAATAGTACATACATATATTGAATAATTTAAAAAAATAAATAAGTTGCTTAAGTCGCCAAAAGACTCGTTATTTTCCAAATAGGTCCGTGAGACTCAGTGTTTATTTCGTCTCTTTACTTGATTAGCAATGTATCGGTGATGTCTTCGGTGTTGCTGATATATATGGGCAACAGTAGCTCCTTACCATTAGGTAGACCATCAGGTCATTTGCTGGCTATTTACATAAAAAGTACACCTTAGGAAATGGATTAAGATGTGTTTAGTTTATACATTAAAGTTAAAAATAAAATTTTACCTAAATAATATGACCATACCTTATAAAAAGTTGTGGTTATAATTGAATATGGTTATGTCGCTGTGACGTTCCGAGTTATACGTTTTGTATAAACAATGGCTGTTACATAGTTGGTAATATTTTCATAGCAAAGAGGAGGTGAAAACCGTAACTGTCGCTCTGGTCAGTTATTTGCTTTGGTATTAGGTTCTGTGCATTGGTCTGTGATTCAAGTCATGAACTTGTTAATTTATTTTCTGACATCTTAAACTTGAGTTACCTACGATGAGTTCCCATTAGAGATTTGCCGAGGCGGTGCGTGTGGAAAAAATCCGCCGAATTCATTAATTTTGATAACATAGAGTAGTCAAATAATTCTATTGGTAGATTGTTTTACTGCTTCGCTACTTCTTAGATGGATTCTCAGCCGTAAGCGGATACTTTAAGTCATGTTCGTCTTGTCCTCAGGACGACAACAGAAACAACGAGAATTGATCGTCTTATTGGGGTCTACGCGTACAATAATAATAAATTAATTTAAAACAAAAAAATATTGGATGCTTACTTGCATCTTTAAAACAATAATATGTTCTAGAAGAGAGTATGAAACAAGTTATCCTCACGTGGTTAAGTCACTCTTTTTGTGGGAGTCGTGTAAATAGACTTGCGGCACACCTGAATAAGTGAACATCGTGGACACGTGAAACGCTAGGGGATCTGTTATAGGTGTGCTGTCGACCTTGAAGGATTCATTTAACACCTGCAACCCTTTTTCATACGATGGGTATTCCTTGGAATATATATAGAAACAAAAGGATTTAATACATACATATATACTTACATTATAAATAGTCTAATAATAATCGAAGGGATGTTCTTTCATGACCGATGACATATTATTCTGCATAATATATGGTGATACTGTCTGTGGGTAACGCTAATCACTTACTTAAGGCACGTATGTTATTTATTCACAAAAAAACAACTAAACTAAATAATGATCTTTTGCCGAATGGATTGTTCTGTAATAAGGCGATCGCTATCGCTTGTAATTTGAGCGATTGACGTAGGCCCATCCTCCGCTTATCAACCGGGGACACGCGACCGACGCGAGGATTTGACGGAGATGCAGCCATTATGTCCATCGTCCTATACCCGTAGCTGTATTGTGTGAAGATTACATCTAGGTATAATAGCAAGGAATTTAATTATGCGCTTGGCCTATGGAATCTGTTCTGCGAAATGTAATCTCCATAGTGACCTTGTATTTTAAATTTACTATAACTGTATATTAGGTATCTAAACTGTATAAAGCTCTTTGTTTTCCTGGTTGAGATGTATATGTATAATGTAGTATAATATATGAATAACAAATACGTAATTAGAAGTATCCTATACATCCTTATTTTAGCATGCATACATCAGAAGCATATCATCATTAGTACTTGCGCTGGAAATATACCATTCATATCAGGCATTATATAAATTACATGATAATTGTTCCATTTTAGAAATGTAGAGGATTATTTTTTGTTTTTTAAAGGTAATATTTTTACATTTATTGCTACAGTTGCATACATGATGTCAAATAATTAATTACTATTTTTTTATACAATCTTCACTATTTTTTATCTATTATCCCGAGAGAAAGATATTTGATACACACTACAAACTACAAATTTCATTCAAATCTGTTCAGTCATTTCCGCGTGTCTCTTCAAGAAACAAACATAGTGTTAAAAAAGACTTTTGTAAGAAGCCAAATGAAGATCGGAAGAGATAAGTACATAAATAAACATGAATTTAAAATTTCAACATAACAAAATTAGATAATGTTCTCCTTGCATGCTCTGTCGATAAAATCCCTGGTTTAGGGTGGCTGTCTATTGTAATTATTTTACAGACCATTTTATTGTAACTGTTACCGCGGCGTAATTAAATATTGTGTTGTGTTAGCATAATTAATTAATGCTTTTAGTGTATTTAGAACGAGAAAAATGTTAATTAAATTTTAATTAAAACAAAACGAATAGCTAATACAAAAATATCACATTATGTCATCATTACAACCCATAACCGTCACACTGCTGTGCTCGGGTGTCACACAGTGTGAGGGGTACAGTGCCCCACATACAAGTGTGGATTGGTAGACTTCATACACCTTTCGAGAACATTATGGAGAATACTCAGGTGTGCAGATTTCCTCACGATGTTTTCCTTCACCGAAGCAAGTGATAATTAACTTGTCACATTAAATAGTACATTCTATGCTTTTGTTTTGTTTGGCTGCGTTTGGTGTGGTACCTGTGCGTGGGCGACGCTGACGTTCTATCACATGGTTTGTTTGTTTGTTTGTCACGCGAGTATACAAACATTCATCGATTGCATTTAAAAAGAATAGACAGTTTAGATTAATTGCCAAAATTACTCGATCATTATTTTTTCCACGAAGCCCCGTTCGGTACACGTTTTTTAATTTAATTGTATTAGAGTCGTCCGTCAATGTCAGAAGCGGGGCATTATATCCTACATTTATTATATAATGGACCTCCAAAATGCGGCCTTTTGTTTTGGGGCGTATAGTATTATAAATTATATTTTATTAAATTTCTTTTAAAATTCTGTTGAGTATGATACAAATTTCAAATGATTTTATTAATGTAATGCGTTGACTTATAGTATTTATTTATATTCTATGAATTCTACATGCATAACGCATATACACTATATGCACACACACTAAAGCAGACACTCACAATCTCTCTCCCTCTCTCTCTCTCTCTCTCACTCTCATACACATACGTTGTGTGTGTCAACGTAAAAACTGCCTACAAAAATTGCTTGGAATAACAAATTCACAGGTTAAATAAAAATCGTGAGATATTTATTTAGGTTTGGAATCAGACGTAACCACAGTTAACTTTGCGGGTTAAGTCTGACACGGTGTGGTAAAGGTAAGGTTAACTTCGTCGGTAAGAGTTCTCTTTGAGTTGTAATATCGCAGTGGGTTTTACTAAACACGTGTCATTAACAAAAACTGAACACACTAAAATAAATGACTGCGTACAGCCATTATATACGATATCGGTTCGGTTTGTCTTTTCCATCCATGTGGCTATAAATTTACACACTTGAGTTTGCCAGTAACTCTTTCCTCAATCTTTAGAGCAGCGTGGTTGAGTTAACTCCAAGTTTCCTCAGGCACAGGAGTCCTTGATCGTTGTGCGTTGAACGCATCAACATGGAATAGAAATCGCATTCCTTCTCTTTATACTTTAAACAATTATGGTTTATTTACCTAAGCAAATTAGGGCAGAATTAGCAGAGATGTTAACTATAGATGGTTTGTATGATCTTCAATCATTTAAACAGTTTATTTAGATTAGCCACTTAATACAAGGGAATATCGTGTGAGAGAGTTGTAAAGTCAACGGCGTTTGCCGTATCGTAAAATCAACTTCTTACGTGAACTAACAAATTCCCGCCGGTGAGCGCAGTCGTAGTTCGTCCCACGAGACTGAATTATGGACTAACTTTTTCAAGATTGAAAACTGCAACTTTCAACAATGGCGACTTAGTTTCTGCTCCGTTGGGTAATAAGCCACTTTTTAGTCGTGCCGTAGAGAACTAGTTAAGAATTTTTCGTATTTAATTTAGCGAGTCGAACTTTGTTTACTTGATTACCTGCTTTCATTTGCTCGCCTTTGGATGCATAACTTATTAAGGGTGGATTTCACTTAACTAGTATAATTGTTGTTCTGTGAATAAAAGGGCATATCTGATTATTATAACCATTTCTTTGATGGTGTCATAGTAATATCGACATCAAATTGAAGCTGAAATCTGTTAAATTGTATCCTATAAACATTATTATTTATTAAGTTAAGTTTAAGATATGAAGTAACATAGTCTTCAAGAATTATACATTTTTAGGATGAATTACATCGCCTACTTTTAAGGTATGACATAATTATTAGCAGTAATAAAAATCTCGTTACTGGTAAAGCCTAACACGCTCTCGTTGATGACGTTATCTTAATACAGTTATCTTGATTTCGTCCAATTAAGGTGCGTAATTAGACAGAATTGTAAGAGAGAATTTAAGATGCGCACGCGCATCAAACTTAACAAGGTGTAATTAGAAGTCAATGTTAGCGCTGGGTTACTGGAAGTGATCACGCCATTCTTTTTACAGTTATGGAAGAAAGTGTGAAAATAAATTGATTATGTACTTAAGTTGAGTCTCATAAACAATTTAAAACGCTTTAAACGCAGTCGATACGGACACATGTATAAAAGTATACGTCCTTACGCACACATGTAAAAAAGTATACGTCCTTACGCACACATGTAAAAAAGTATAATATTTTTATGCCAACGGTCACGTGCAGACTATCCGACGACAATTAAAAGCGCACTATAAAAGTAGGTCCATGAGGAATGGCCCGGGAATTTTCTCACGTCGAAGTACGTGACGGAAGGCAACGTTTATTGCAATGGCGAGATTAATTTTATTTCATTAGAAGATATTTTGTTGACTACACCTACGTTATGTAATTCGTTGCATAATATGGTGATCAATAATGCTTATAACCATTTGTATAATTTCGCTTTTTGCGCGTATGTCGCTTTTTTACTAAATTGAAACTTCGCATTCACTCGCTTACAAAAAAAGGAGGTGTTTAGAGCATTCTGTTGGAATAAGATTTCCTGCAAATACTACCAATTTTCAAAAAGTTTTATGCGTATCAAAGTATATTGCCACTTGCTTCGGTGAAGGAAAACATGTTAGGTAAATCTGAGCAGTTGAGAGTTCTCAGGTTGCATTGAACTTTTAGATAAGTTTAACTTTGGTTGTACAAACCTCAAAACAATTTACACTATCGTTTGATTTCTATTGAGATATAGTTGAGATGTAATTCTAAATCCACTGTTTGAACCAATTCCATGAATATATCTATTTAGGTACAAAACAATAGATACACGAGTAGGTGCATGGAAACAAATTCCTGTAGCAGAGCACGGTTGAGTAGCTTTCAAGAATATTTGCAAAGGAGAATCCATTTTCTAGTCTAGGAAACATCTAAAAGCATTTTCTGTTCGTAGTTTAGCGAAGTATGTCGTCATTTATCTTGTCCTATGAGGCAAACATTGCCACAGGACATAACAATATCTACCCGTTCCTGTATCCTCGATACTCTATTTTTATCGATATTTACCACATTTTTTTACCTATACATTGATAACAGCGGAGACTATCACGTTCTATCAGCCTTATGAACTACACAATTGGGCTTATGTCTTCCATATTGGCATCACTCAGACTTGAATGAGAGCAAATGTACTGTCATGTTAGATTTGACTAAGCTCCACAGTCCACTGTGGACGAATAAAACTGTATATAATTGTGTAATGCTCCAGGTTCGTTACTGCAGAGTTTTTTGTATATTTACTACGTTATTGACAGACTTTCGAATGGAGCTAACGCCTCGGTAATATTTGGGATGTTTTTCAACTTTCACGTATAGTTTTTGTGCTGTTTCAATGTTTAATTTTATAGAATTCCAGGTGTTGTAAGAAGCCATCAATATTAATGAATCGTTTCTTTTTTTCAGGTAAATGACCAAGAGCTGCGTCTTAATCGTAAGTCTAATTGCTGGAGCAATTAATAAAATTTAAGACTGAATTGATGCGACAAATCGCATTCTCGCGCACAAAACGGAACATCCATAATTCATTGCGATCCTAATATGAATCTCAATCTATTATCTCTAAACGATTTCTCGCCAAATGAATATTCATTTAAGAGTAATACCGTCCCAAAATGGTATTAGGAGGAAAAAATATGCGGATCAAGAAAACTCATTTAAATGTTTGATTGGGGAAAAGCGAAGAGCGAGCTACTGGGCCGTAATAGAGATCAATAATTTGTTTTCGAATGGGACCTTCCAAACAGTTTCATAATAAGTTGACAACTTAAGCAGTACGTGTAAGGAAAAGATTTTGATAACAACAATAAGAGGTCAATGTTTATATCATAGTGAAATAACTGTTTCAGTGGGCAATATAGCATCATGGATGGTGCTTAACGAAATGCCAAGGTTGGTCAGGTAGCATGAAAAATAATACATTTTTCACACGAAATATTTCTACTTGAAACATTTAAATAAAAAGGATTGATATATGCACTTGGACAGGCGAAATAATTCATTACATTCTTACTGGCGTCGTATAAAACCGTGTGCACACGTCGGGCGGTGCAAGACGAATGACCGAATCGCGCAAAAAGAGGACGCTTGGTTCGTCATTAGCGTCCGAGCGAGGGTTGGTTTGGTGAACGATTCTTTGTAACGTGTTAGGGCCTTTTTTCGACGCGGAATGAGCTTAAGCCGATTGTAGAAAGCTCTATGTCTATGGTAATAAGAACGAAAATGACGTCTCTCCAATTGTTTCGGATTTACTGACACAATGCTATGCCAGTTGACCGGTACGGGTATATAAATAATAAAATATTTTTGTCTACCTTTGTTTGGTTGCAGATGTGTTGCTACACTTGAGTAATCAACGATTTATTTGTAACTAGCAACTGAAACTTTTTTTGCAATAATTTCGTATCACAAACTCGACAGTTTTCGATTAATGTAAATAGTGATAATGTTATCTAATTATCTTAAAACGAAACAGTTTAAAACATTCTGGACAGTAATTAATTATAACTTTGAATGATTTCGTTTCAATAGTTCTCGTCCTTCCAAACGGACGCATTGTCAGAGTAAAAGATTAATGAGCGTATGTGTAAAAAGGTTCACTCGGCGTAGTTAGCGGTTTAAAGACAACTAGAGGGAGTCAATGGAACTTGGTCTGTACGAACTTGGTCAAATATATTGTAGGTATAAAGTTATATTGTGGATAATTAACTTTATATAATTATCTTAAACATATTCTTTTTTACTCTTGTACTCCTTTATCTTTAGTTTAATTAGGTTTTAATATAACACTTTTATTATATTATTTTCAAAGTAAATTTGCCGCAACAATTTCATTTTTGAATCAACACATCTTCTCTATGCTTCGCATGGAAAGAGTTATGCTCATTATTAGATACGTAATGAGAATTCAATGATAAAATCCCTAGATAATTAACCAACTGAACGATTTACTTTGCAGTATTATTTTTTAAATGTGACTGTGATAAGGCTAGTAATTTCAGTTGGCTGTTTCGCACGTTAGATCTTGAAGGTCGGAATGGTACATGTCAACAAAGTCAAAAGAAGGTGGTAAACCAAATTGAAACAAGCATTTTTAATACATACCAAAGCTAATTTAAGTCACTAACTTCAAGCGAAAGTAATCGTAATATTTAATGAAGTTGAAAAACATTAAATGGAAGTTTATTACTAAGGTAATAAAATTGTAGATTCCTTGGTGTAACAGATTTCACGCCGTTTGATTAAAGTTTTGGTCATAAAAGTATTAGAACGTAAAGCCACACTCACTGTATTACAATATCTACTATATAGGTATATAATGTAATTTACGAAACTGTTACATGTATTCGGCCGTAATTTATTTCGTTTAAAGGTTAATATTAAACTTTAATATAAAATATAAATCCAAACTATATTTCACTGCGTAATCTTGCATTACCTATGTTAAATGTCACACTAATATGCTTAAGTATTTATTCTTATAAAAGAATACAAAGTTTATTTACATATATACAGGTTTAACATTGTATATATAAGAATGCGTATACTTCAAATTTAATCGATACATATTAATAAAATTGGTGTGTCTGTTGGTAATATTGAAATAACCGCTTTTTACTACATGCATATGAATATACATACGGTACATACACCATAAATTATCTACAATTTTTGTCTTCCTGTCTGTTTGTTCTGGCTAATCTCTGAAATGGCTGGAAGAAATTTTGACTTAAAGATTAGCAGGTAGCTGATATAATAAGATGTAACTAAGCCTACTTTTATTTTAGAAAACTTTTCTTAAATTCCGCGCGTACGAAATCGCGAGTACAGATAATAATAAATAAAAGTACCGATCATAATTATATATAGGTCTTGCTCTGGGATGAAGGTCTAGTTATCTACTAACATGGGTTCTAGTATTTTCACCACTGTACAGGAAAAAGTTTTGTTATTGTAAATGATATAAGAATTTTGTAGCTGAACAATTTCAATCACGTTTAGATATGACGATAAGAATTTGCATGTTCTGAACGCATAAAGTCACCGTTTTCTTCGGTTGAGTCTATCGCAGGATCAGCCGTCACACTTACCTGCCTACTTCCGGTGCTTGAAAAAATAAAACCTTAAAAATATTGTGGTCGTAACAAATTCTTATCAATGGTTTAAATACTAAGGGTCGAGAGCCCTGAGCATTTAAATACATTTTTTCTATCGTGACATCTAAGTGTTTTTGGTGGTAAAACGCTAATAATATCTATTAAGATTTTTATTACAAAATAATTAGGCCTAAAATTTTAACTAGATTATTGCATTATTAAATATTATTATTTCGTATTGACTGTACATATTTTTATTTAAAAAACAATTGGTTCAGTGTGGTTCTAATGTTGCCAATTATACATAAAATATTAACTATGTGAACATCGACAAGATTCTGTGATAAAAATAATTGAAAAAGTTTCCAGCGTTTTAAACTAATAACTATTTCAAACTTCAATAGTTGAAGTACAACTGAATATGAGGAGTTACGAGTTGCGAGCGAATAACTCTATTAAAACCAAGAGCACTTTATTCCCTAATACAAAATAATAAAACCGTAACGTAAAATAACATAGCCAGTCAAAATTCTCATAAGGGCGACTTGGGGTACTGTGATCGTGAAGCATGGAGGCGGTTGGGGTGTTTGGGGCAGAAACCAATTATTCAATTTATCACGTATCATTGACTTGGGGCGGGCAGAAAATATTTGTGCTACAATATTACTCCCATACTCGTGTCAACAGCGCTATTTCGTGTTACGTGAAAACAAAAGAGATTGATTTCGTATCAGAGTGGTGAATTTGTTACGGAAAAGAATGATTTTTAAAAGTTTATTTAGAAATGTTCCTGGTTGCTGTGAGCGTTACGTTAATGTTGTTTCCATGTAGAGTTTTTATCGTCAATAGTGGTGTGTGCAACAATTAATCTTTGAAACCTTCAATGGAATGTAGTTATGGTAGAGTTTATCTGCATAATTAATTATGATTAAATTTTAATTAAATTATTGAGACTGAAATGTATGTTTGTATATTGTATCATCGTATTTTTGAACTGAAAATTTACGTAAAATAATATAACTATTAGTTAAGTAATATAAATATATGACTCAATGAATAAATAAGACCTGCTTAAACTATACTCAAATTTTGATTTCTTTAAACGATTTTTGTATGCATTAAATTCATTTCTCTTAAAGTCGTCAGATGACATCGTTGGTTTCAAATCTTTCACACTTGAATAAACAAACTGGAATTGCTTTTTAAAACATGAATAGAATTTTATCTAAGTACGAAATTATTGTAAGGACTTGAAGTTAGCAGCTATTCATAAATAGGACTGACACTTGTAACCACATACCTACTCGTGTAATTACTTAATTGAAGTAATTAAGCAACTTTTTATTCAATAGCTAAGAATCTGAACAAAGTAAAAATGTCAAAATTAAGATTTCTTTACGAATTCTTTCGTCTCTTCTTATAATTGTAAATTTTATAAGTTTGCTGAAATAAACAATAAAGATATTATAGCAACATAATCATAAAGTAACTTTCGTAAATCGACCTCAGTCGAGACAAGCACTCCGAAAAAGGAAAAAGGGACTGACCACTTAAAGAAAATCACATAATTGAAGAACAGTAAACGATGCGTAAAGTGGGGGCGAGCATCGAAAATAATTCCCGAGTTTGAAGACGTGCCCCTCGAAGGTCAGGGGACGGAAGTCGTACATCATAGTGCCGCGAAGAAATATTTAAATGTGACAAATGTCACGTTGTTGACCGCGCGAGTCGTAATGAATGCTTAATTATTTTATAATTGGGGAATAGGGATTCAAGTGTCATGGGACATAGCAAAATACATTTTTCAAACTAAACAATAGTAATAATTTTTTTTACACTACCAAAGATTAAATTTTCTTATTACATTCTAAATTAAAAATTACCTTAATGTTTTATATATATTATGTTATTTTAGACTTATTATTTAATTTATCCTTAACTAAATTCTTTAACTAATTTTAACGTGTTGAACAGATTTACATACGAATACAAACATCCATTTTCTAGTTAAAAGTTAAGAGGTTTCAACACAGGTACTTGAACACAGGACTAAATATTTTAAATGATTTACTAATGATGTAGACGTAATAACAGCTGTATGTCATAGCTAACTAAGGGGACATATTATAACACTGTTAGCATCTACTGTACAAGCATCAACATTTGAGTTATGAGTAAAATTATTATCAACACATAGTTTTTGTGTGCTTGTTGCTTCATTTTACAAACGGATAAAATGAATGAGTTTTTACTCTTACGGTTACTGTTAATAAATTAATTTTGTTCAGGGTATAATGAATAATAATTTTTCAAGTTGGATAAGTTGAGGTTGAGTTGGATAAAATCATTAGTTTAAGGCAGATACGTGATATTATAAATCAGCTAAGTGTGGGTCAGACCAAGCACAATAAGAGTTCTGTAGTTGTAAGAAAATCAAATATTGCTTTAATCAAATGTTGATTTAGTATTACTATAAATGAATGAACGTGACAGTTTTTCGATAGGGTTACAGAAAGACGAACGGACAGACATGTAAAAACTATAAAGATTCTGTATTTAAAATAGATCCCCTTAGAATAATAATAATAAAAAAACAGGTCGGACTCGTCGGATACTTGAGTAACTTCAAGTAACGATGATAAGCAAACGAAGCGGAAAGGCGGAGTCCTCGAAGTAATTTTCGTGTTAAAGACGCGCCTGCCTAAGGTCAGGGGAGAGTCCATACATCATACGGCTTGGGGATAAGGTTATGGGAGTGACAAATGATTTGTGACTCCGTATTTGTCCCTTCCAAAGTTGTGACTAATTTCGTAATTTAGGTAGATGTTTTATGACACGCGAAATTGTCGTGTTAAAAACAATTTAATGAGGGTATAAATTGTTTCGGATTATATCTTCTTAAAGGCGGATGATGGGGCGATAGTGAGTTCTAAAACATCGTATTTAAAAGGTACTGTATTATTTTGTTATGGTTTATTTACTTCTTAATCTCTTATCCACTTTTAATTCCAAGTATAATATTTATATTAGATTAGTAACCGGCCTCGCTTCATTTTAGGATTTCTATACCTTACTATTTTTTCCCATATTGAAAAACACGCATATAGCAATCATTAGGTTTGCATATCTTCTTTATTTGGGAACCAATTTGTCTAAAACCAATACAAAACTTTAAATGTAATTCCATGTTTAATATATTCCTGAAAATGGGGTCCAAATTGGCAAAATCGATACTAAAATTTGTAGTAATTAAGTTTGTTTAATCAAATGAATGCATAGAAATAAAAAAGGCTCTTTAAGAGTTTTTCTTTTATGAGTTACTATAACTAATAAGTCGGTCCACGGATGTGAGATGAAGCTGTGAGTGTACACAACACAATACTGGTTGCTCGGGCGCGTGGAGGTCGAATTCATTGGTCCCAATTGACGTCGCTTCGACTACGATTCGTTTGTTACGCTCGTAATGTAACAAGGACAAGGAGTAAGGAGTGACGTGTGGTAGCGAGTCGAGGGCATTATTCATATTGTACCATATTATTATGGGGGCCGATCCCATAGTCCTGTTATTAATGATTCTGTTTGCAAACCGAAGGGTACCGGGTTGGATTCTCGATTGGGATATTTAAGTGATGATTTTGATGAAAATTTAAAGTTAGGGTTTTGTTAGTTTTAGGATCAGGTTAGATTAGGTTTTTATATATACGGTGCCGTCTGTTGTAGCTAAGTTAGATTATAAACCTAATAATGAAAGAAAGAAACAAGAAATCGTTTTAGTTTGTTTAGTTTGATACCAGGTAGCGCTGTTACGTATTTCATTCATCTTTTTACAGTGAATTAACCAGGCTTATATAAGAATTAGTTCCATCTATAAAGATAGGCTTTTTATTATTTGAAATGAACGTGTAAACGGGGGAATTGAATCTGAACGAAGCTTGGATTATCCTATAATTTAACGTGTTGAATTACTTGATGCACGTTCCCTTTATATCCCAGAAAAAAAAATGTATAGTGAGAAACCCGCCATATAGTCAGTGTTTGGGGTAAGCTGATGTAAATATTTTTTGTATGTAAAATAAAGATATATATTTACATTACGTTTTCTATTCATCTACCTTACATATATATTATATAAATATAAAAAATATTGTGTGCGCGATACATCTTCAAACATGTTACATACGTGTGTTACCTAACAAACAGAGACTACATTCATTTTCATTTGCAATTGATAATGACACTTGCACCAACATATAGGCCAGCGGGGAACGTAACTTTGCATTTCCCGTGTTCGCCCCACTTTCATAGAACGTCGCTCGATTTGTTTAACACAGTTTTTATCTACCGCCAATAAATGTTTTATTACTTTTTCATGCATTTGCTGTTTTATTGAATTAGCTAACACGCATACAGCTGACCGGCGTGGACCAGCGCAGTCCAACGACCTATATAAAGAACATAAAACAAGACTGCATATCTGTTTGAGATCGAGTTTTAGTTATGTTTATAGGCCGTTCTCAATATTCGATTTCGACGTCGAGAGAAAAAGTAACAACGCCGTAATGTTAGTTGTTATTACTTTATTTACTAGCTTATCCAAAGATTATGGATAGATAAATTATTGATTTCGCAAACAGAGGATAAAATACTGCTAGAAATAAAAGCTTTTGTTATTTTGCCATTAATCATGGAGATTATTGAAACAGATTTGTGTGTGGCTTGTATACTGACTTTATTATTTTATCGACGAACGAAGTAGCTCTTTCCGAAAAGATGTGATAAAAAAACTTTTCTTTATTGCATTGCTGTTATTACGCAATTCAAACGTCAATATTTACTATGATCCCAAAACGAAGTGAAGCAGTATTTCTTCTTAAATCTCCCCAACTCTTTTAAGATACGGGCCTGAAACTGGTCCATGTACAAGTTAACTAAGTTACACTGTGATCAAATTAATTGATGGTTCATTAACAATATATGCATATAGCGAGTTGGCTTTTGGTTTAATTTGATATTGCGGCTATCGATTGGGTCTAAGTAAACGATGTTAGTTCAAGCGGAATTCGGTTTTGATTGTCGGTCACTATGCCGTCCAAACAATAGGGTTGAACATTTTTATATAACATTCTTTTGCTTGTTTCTTAATTGGCGGTAATTACAATCTTATAAAATTTAAAGTTAAAAAAATAAAAACACGTTTTTGTAAAACATAAATTTAGTAACTGTTCTCTTTACTATTGTCGAGTACGATCGTCTTCGTGTTTCTTTTCCGCACGAGATACCTAATAGCACGTGGTTATACTCACCCTTTGACATCAGTAACGCCACAGGCATTATCTATGCGTTGACGGCCGGGAGAGAAAAGGGGAATAACTCTCTCTTCTTAGAACTGGCTTCCAAGCGTTCAGCGGAAAAACTACTCCATTTGACGGCTGAATGGGTAGCATTATATGGGTCGCTTATATCCCATTTTTGGTTTATAAAACTGCACGTAAGGACGGACAATTAGATGTTTATTAATTTGTTTACTTGTTTAGAAATAAAGTCTTTTAACATTAAAACAAGCAGTGATGGCTAGCCAAACAGGCTATACAAAATGATAATAATATTTGTACAAATATTAATACTAATGACAATATTAATATTAATACTATGAATAATGTTGATAATACGGATTGTATTAGCAGTGACTTAATAATAATATTGATTATAATAATGCATACGTCAAATCCTACCTCCTAGCAAACAGTACTGAGAAGAAATTTTTGACGTTACGGGCTTAGATCCAATTGGCCTCAATTGCACGCATGGCTCTTCCAGCAAATGTGACGTGCCCTTGCAGGGAGATGTATGCAAAGCTACACTTCAGGTCATGAACAATTTACCTTTAAACGAATTGTTGTATTACCACAGGGTAAGAACAGATTGTAAATATACTAAAACGTGTTTTTCATTTAGGATTCGTGTGGCGCGATGATTAGATTACCGGCTGGCAGAAATTTTAAAGATGGGTTACAATTTCTGTCTTCGGTCTTGGGGTATGTGCTCTTACAATCACGACACAGAAAATACTGCTGTAACTGTGTGTCTAGCGTGATAAATGTATACATTTATGTATTTTTTTCTAAGTAATAATAAAAAATAAAGTAAAGTGAATCATATACACTAAATATTTTTAATTAACCAAAATAGTTGAAATCTAGTTATCCTGTTTAATTAAATGACAGAAATATTCACTTCTAAGGTCTGAAATATAGGGAAACCTTTGTAAGCTTTTCTGTCTCGACATTGATTTTCCTATAGCGTTGAGGTCGTGAATAATGCCATCGCAGTGAAAATACATGGCAGAAAAATAAGTAGTCCATGAAAACCTTTGATCTGCAATAGGTGCTGATTGATGGCTACGATGCCTTTTGGAATGTTCCGTTTAATATCTGAGTGAAACAGCACCCTTCGGATACTGAACAGCTGGATAGATCGGTCCCACGTCAGCACAGCTGTGCCTTTTTGGCTTAGTATAAATTATATTGTATGAAGCAGTAATATATGCCTCGCTTAGTGTTCTTTATTTTAGTCCCAAAATAGCTAAGGAAGACGCAGTTGTGTCATAATATCGTAAACAAAACTAAAAACGGAATTGGACGTTTGTCTGTTTATCTATCAGCCTTTAAAAAGCCATGGAAATAGTCCTTTCCTTATTGGCACCACTCTGAACGGTCCTGTGCCGTCTGAATCCAGCGGTTCTCACTGTTTTTGTCGGTCATTAGTCCAGCTGGTCGGGGCCGACCTGTGCTTTTATTTCTAAGGCGTAAACGGCATTCGAGGACTTCGATCCCGGCGGTTTTCGGTTCTCCGAATGATAAGGCTTGCCCATTGCCACGTTAGCAGGCTAATTTGGCTATGTCAATAACTTTTGTTAGTCTATAGACTTTATGATGACAAATCTTATCTTGCAACGAAATACTTAACCGACAAACCTGTTACTGTCAAATGTAATTTCATCGTATGTTATCCTTTCAATTTTCTCCGCACCACCATTTAACCGTGACCACGATCATTGCAAAGTTTACGTTAAGTTATATTGAAAATAATATTTATTTTTCATCACATTATTTATTATGATCAATTTAAATTACAGACAGCAGTTAAAATACGTAGTCAAGAAATTAAAGGGACGAATCGTAATATAAAGCTACCTTACGTACAATAATTAATTCATTTATTTATTTGCTCGTAGCGTTTGTTCATTAAATAGACGTGAAACTTGTTTTTATTTAATCCCACTACTTCGATTATCTGCAAATAATTTGTAAGTTGATTATAAATATTTCCCTATTAAATTCATAGATACATATTTAGCATAATTTATTATTGTATTATTTCAAATATACCTATTCTATATATTGATTAAAAGATTAAACACGATTAATATTTAAGCGTAATCCTCTCTGATACCGAATCTCAAAATATACAAAAATGCATGTCTTTACTTTCAAAAAATTCTTGTCACAACTCGGTGACAGTTTTATATTCCGAAGTAGATCTAAAATGGTTCATACGATTTTATCAAGCGCCGTTGCCGACGAGAGGATTGAAATAGACTCGTAGACGGCCGATTTGGCGACACACATTCGATATGGATTAGTTGTCTTTAAATAGTGTCAACAGCTTAGTTAATCGCGACCTATTTTGATTTTTTTTCTGGATACTTGCGTCTTGTAGTTCAAGCAATGCGTCTTTGTGGCGTTAAGGTGTGTTTACACGTAAGCGAAGCGTAGAGCGTAAAACAGCTTACAACCATTTGAAACATGAGAGTCAAGATTATAAGTATTTTCTATTCCTTATTAAAAATATGGTAAAAAGATTCTTCTTTACTATATGAGACTGGTTATATAATAAAAAACATAAAAACTCATTGTCAAGCGTAATTGTATACGTGACAAATAGTGCACCTCTGCCAAAACGACTTTAAAAATCTAGCGGAAATTCATGTAGGTACCGTGTATGAAATTTGATTACTCCATTAAAGAGGAATCAAATAACCGTAGACGTATATGAAATAAAAGTCACATAAGTGAAATATTTTAGCACATGAATGGACGAAACCAAGCAGCAATACTGTTTCTTTTGACCAGAGGTCTTGAAATAAAACTTTTCTGTTCATGGTCACGTTCCGGAAATGGCAAATGACATAAGTTTACTGCATCAAATAATGCTATACATTTTATGAGCATGAGCGTGAATAGAAAAGCACTGTTTATGGGAGAGGTGGGGTTGTGTTATTGTATTAAGTCATTAGGTGACGTGTCTGATCGTCTATTAGTTTTTAATAAACAAAATGAAATATGATATTAAACTTAACAATTTGAACAGTATTTGAAAATTAAAAATAATTGCTTAATTTTAGAATACATGCATTATTATGATATAACGATGTGCGTAATGATTACGTCCTATGGAAAGTTCCTTTCTGAAACAACTATTTATAAGTCTACTAGTAAACTATGAGTCATACCTACCTATAGGAATAAATTATTTTCAATTACAATTTCATAGTCTGTAATAAACAGGGCATAAAATCGCTTTACGCTTCTCTTCTGCATGAACAATAGCCTATAAATTCCCAGCGCAGCTGGCGACGCACACGTCACGAAGTGGCTAGAGATTGATGTGTCGACACGCGCAGAGGTGTCAATCTACGCGCCACACGCAATGTGCCGGGATTTGTTCTTTGCTCGCATTCAGTACATATCAAATAAGTGTTAGAATTTTGTATTGTACAAGCCAGTGATTTTCACTTCCGACCATCTATAACCGTTGCAGAATTTGATTTGAGCTCATTGGATGATAGATAATAAATACTTAAATAAAAATTTGTACATGGGAGGTGGTCTCGGTAAGTGCGTGAGTTACACTATGATGGATGCAAGTATGATGTTAGATTTCGAGACCTTAATACCAGAGATGGTTCATAAACCTGGTTGTTGTGATTTCTTTAGATTTACTTACACAAGATTGTAGTCTAAATTATGTTAACATATTAAAGAAACATTAATAATTTCGATTGATTTACTTACATCTTTCAGTTTATCTATTATTTAATCTACTCTGTAATAGAATAGTTGCGGCGATGATCCTACTTCAAAAGTTGGAGAAGTTTAACCTTCACAAGAAAGGCGAAGTTATATTGTTACTACTACAAGTTCTATTTATATCCCAGCGCACTGTTTGTATTAACTCTCACATATTAAATAGGTAGTACCTAATATTATTAGTAAAGTAATATTCGTTTAATTAGATGAGACGCCAGAAATTAATATTGGGTAAATTGTGCTTTCAATGAACATCGGTAACAAAAACCATACACTGGACTTCTTGTTTGGTAAGAATAGCTAAAGGTATTAAGTAAGCTATATATTGGGAATTAAATAGTGTTAATCAACCGATTCCGCAGTAAAAGTGAAAACAAGTAATCACGAGCAATTATTTTCCGTTTAATTTTGCTAGATAAACTTCACCTAAAAGTCAATGACTTCAATTTAAGATTCATTGGTTACTGAAACGAGCGTAAGTACGTATTTACACAGCACAATGAGTTTGTATTATACCCAACAGAGCAAAGCTCCGAGAAACTAATCAGAGAAAATTAAATGGGCAAGTTTACTCGGAGAATATTGAATTAAACTAAGAAATCAATTGAAACATGTGGATTGTAGACCGATAAGTGTTAGCTGGGGGCCGATTCCTTCTTGTGCTCGCTCGTTCATGACATCACGCGCACCGAATTACAATTAGGTATGGCTACTCCGGACGCTCCTTCCGTTAGCGATCGAGACTATTCGAGTTTCGAATCATAACTGGCGAACTAAGCGACATTGACCTTGGATTCGATAATAAATATGTAGACTGGCTGGGTGGTAGGTGTTTATTAGTACGAGCATTCATTCAAATCTTCGTGATAAAATATTGATCTCTTTCAGTACGCGTTGTACATGTAAAGAAAGCCAGGATGCTCAATAAAACAGTACGCACAAGCTCAGATACTTTCCGATTATTGCCTGTTTTCACTGACAAATGGTTATTTCGATTTATTTTGCCAGATCTACCCTCTTTTCTCGTAACAACTATATCTAAGGATTTATTAATTTCATTTAGTCTGTGCCGACAAATATGTCCGGGTGAGAATTTTCTACATCAAACATCTTATGTGGGCGTCACGTGGGAAGTCGATAAGAAAACAAGCAATACAGATTCACTCAACCGTTTTATTAACTTGGCTCAATTAACTTTCGAGATAGACAGTTTTTAGACGTGTTGTTCACACGGTGGCTGGGAGAGAAGTGACTGTCGCCAGCTTGTACAAAATCATCTAGACTCCATCAAAGAGTTAACTGGCACTGACGCCACTTCCGGCTCATCGTCTAAACAACTTCATACTGATGACTTTCCTTAAATTAGATAGTGATTTGATCTTAATAATCTCCCAATCGTTTAAGTAACAGCAGGAAATAATCTTTTGTAAATTTTGGTTCAGTGGATAATAAGATGCGAAAGACTCATACTATGTTTTTATTGGATTACGATTATAAAATTCATCGTCTTAAAATACTAATGCACTACTGTTATACTACAATTAAGATATATGAAAAGATATTTGTTGAAGAAGAGATGTTGTTCAGTAAACTGCTTTCCGTATAGATATTTAGGTTTTATTTTAAAGTACCCGAAGTTTAAAAAATATCAAAAAATTTTGAAATAGTCTTTAATGTTGAGGAAAAATGTTCATTGAATGAATTGAAACATCAAGTATACCTACTTTGATTCAATACATTAAGTATATTTTTTTACATTACTTTTTGAATTTAACCGTGAACATTGTATTCATATAATGTCAGCTGTGGCTGTGTGACCAGTCTAAATGACTGGTCTATTGCACAACAAACGAATTTCAAAGACAAAACTTCTTGTTCCGTTTACGTAGACATCCTATTTTTATTTTTCATTTGCTGTCCGTTTATTGAGTTCCATAACATCCGCAATAAATGGAAATTAAACGATGTTAGACCAAATAAACGGATGGGCGAGACATCTGCTTCCGACGTGTAACTCTTCTCTTGACGCAGTTTATTTATGTATAGACTAACTAAGTCTATTATTATTTTGCTTTTATTCTCGTACGAGTATTGTTTATTTATTACTAGTGGCCCGCCCCAGAATCACACGGTGCAGTAAAGTTTATAAATTTATGTATCTACACTACACTCTACAGTGTCCCCTGATGGCGAGTTACTTCAATGACCGTAGCATATAAACCTTCTCCGTAGAAATATACATATCCATACCAATTTTCATAATGATCGATGAAATAGTTTCTGAGTTTATCGATTTCATGTATATAAACATTCTTATTTATAGATAAGTCAATGTTTGACTTTAATTCCATAGCAAAAATCTTTTAGCTCGTGACTTAAAGACCTACACCCACGGTAAAATCGTAAAATTTATCTGGAATGCTGACAAAATAGACATATGCGTGGAACATACATATTACAAATATTACTTTAGTTTCGAAAATAAGCCTAAAATTTGCAATTCAATTTAATTATCTGTTCGTATCCAGGCTGATCTGTAATACATTCAAGACACATAGTAAAGTATTTTGGTCTCTAAAACTATTTTAATTTTATCTATAAAAAAGATACGATTGAAGAAAATGTCCTGAATGTCTTTGAAAAAAAGATAATACCTAAGACAGCGCTCGATTTGGGGCATACCCAGCTCATAAATGCACATTTACATTATTTAAAAAAAACATACATTTATACATACAAAAACAAACCGAAACTATTGTTACTGTTCCAAATTTAAATTTTGTTTTTTTTTAATTCATTAATCTTACAATTGTTGTGTCTCAATTCTCGGCCGGAACTACACTTGATAGCGATGGATCGGAATGCTTAATAGCCATAAGAATAACTCACGTATCATTGGCACGGGACCAGGAGAAATGACATAAGCGATAGATATGAAGCACTGAGGATGAATGAATGAGATCATTGTTATTTTGGTGCTAGTCGTAAACAATATTTATAGGGAACGTATCCGAGTCAGCGCTTTGATGTGTGTCATTCAAAGAAACGATGTAGTAAAGTAGTTAAGTGATTGTTTCATTTGTTTTTGAAACTGGTCGCATTATATTTTATGTCAAGGAAGTGACGTAATTATAATGTTATCATTTCTTCGTCGCAACTCGGTAATAAATGTAATATAAATAATAAAGTTTAAATACACATTTGAATATAATAAGATACAAAAAGACATCACAAATATTCACAGTCAAACATTAGTCTGTTACATAAACATCTGGTCAGGCCTTTAAGCCGAAATCCCTCGTTTCGCTGGTTCACAGCTTATAAGAGTAAAGGTTCAACATCGTGGCATTTTAACTTAAAAATCCAACATGCGCTATGGTTTTTCAAAAGCTTGTACTCGAACTTTTACAACAGGTGCACTCGGTGAGAGTCTGATGTTATAGTAATCGTTACAGGCTGGACACTTGTTCAGTTCCACTTCTTTACTGATTTAATACTCGAATCTTAGTTTTTACAGGCAAATTGTCTTTTCGAGACAGTACTAAGGCTGGAAATCCATCAGAGATGTAGAATCCACCAATAACACCACTTAATTTTCCCAACCCTGCGTAAGAAAATATATCTTTTAGTTGACTTTTTCCTCGCTCACCGCCTCGCTATCGCGGATAACTCTAGTAGAATCTCAGTGTAACACAGCTGTAAAAATTACATTCCAATTTCAAACTAATAATAATACAACTTAACGCGATACACTCATAGCCTTACACTAAGACTATGTCATGGACAATACACAAAGACAAATATACATTAATATTTTATTTATGTAGCACTAATGATCTTTGATGTATAATTCAATCATACAGGTAACATAGACGTCGGACATAAATTATGTTTTAATCCAAAACAAACGTACAAGGTATACAAACAGACGGGCATATTTTTATTTCCTCTATTATCTGGAATGTATTATAAATATATACTGGTTCTAAGTACAAGTTGTATCGCAGTTGAAAATGTTACTGAAATGGAACTTACCAATTTGTAGAATAGTATTTCAAATAGCTTTTAGTAAGAGCTTGCGCGTATGGCATTCGTGATTCTGGCTTTCGTATTAGTGTTACATAAAAGTTATTTATAGAACTAAATGCGATAAGAGTACATTTATTTTAAATTATAATTCATATTTTCAATAAAATTATGTACTTTTCAAAAACGTGGAATAAGTCTGTGTTATAAATGATAGCTACTTTTCTTGTTTTATATAGTACCTGATAATTAATAACCAACTGCCTTATGAATGTTTCATCAAATCGGTGTGATGAGTAATAATTACGATCGCATTATAAGAACTTACAATGGTTCATTGAGTTTGATGTCGGAAAGAAACACGAAACCATCGAGACAAGTCACTCTACTCAGGTTATCACATGATGCGAAATGATATCCATTATCGTATCAAACGTCATCTGTCATTCTGTGAATAGTTTTAGGCTAAGAATCCATTACATATATACGAGGAAAAGAACCACCAAAATAATTACTTCATTATGCAAGGTCAGGAAAACAAGGATGCCAAAAATAACTTAGGTGTAATAGTGTAAGAGTTCTTTATTACGCAAGACTAGGATATTAAAATAACATTATAGTTAATTTTTTCACCCTATACCGCTTCGCGGCTTCGCTCATCTCTGGTGTAGCTCAATCTAATAAGGCTTATGATCTATGCCACTTAAACAAGTAAATACAAGTACGTAAGTATATATTTCGGTAAAGATGGTATAAGGTCGATTTCAATGTACTATTCATTCATTAGCAAACATTATGAATATTTGACAGTTGCTAGGCAACTGTCTTAAAATCAATGGATAGATTAAATATTGAAAACGACCGATATAATACGAGATGTCAAATATAATCTTAATTTATTTAATAGCTTTCGCAAGAAACGTTTAAAGTCACTAACTACACTACAAAATTTCAAAGTGTAATTTTTGTCGATACGACACCCTACTACTATCTAATACTAATACTACCAGTAAAATTTACAAAAAAATATTTATTACAAAACTTTGGCCACTTAAGAGTTTATTTATTACTATTGATAACATAACCTAATAGCGCATTGCATTCGTAGAATAACGTTGTCGTTTTATTTCCTCATTTACATTATAGATCACTAGCAATTTGCATGTAATATATCAGTCGCAACAAGCGTCGACTAGGCTTAAAATTAGCGTGCAGCGCTTCTGCCGCGCGATTTATCGTCCACGGGTTACTGTCAAAATAGTCGTCCGTTTTCTCGCGGAGAGAGATCTTTATCTAATAATTAAGATGAGATATCCCATGTGTTTTTACTGACGCTAATATGACGCATATTCCCAATCCCAGCTGTGGGATAATTATGGGTTATGATGATAATATTATGACGTCTATACCTAATACAAGTACGCTGGAAACGCTTTACTATATTTTGTGTTTTAAAATCAAAGTCGTTTCTGTGTCGATTCGGGACGCCTCCCACGAGCATCTTCGGAGTCATTCATTCATTAAACAAATATCGATATTTTTTTTATCGCGTCTTTCAAACAGTATCAACACATACAGTTCTCAAGCATGATCATAATTTTATATTCAAATTAAAGTACCTAGTGCTGCGCTTTATGATACTATATAAACATATTAGCACTAACGACCAGAGAACCAAAGAGGAATAAACATTTGTTAATTGTTCTAATTTCTCGCTTCGGTCAATCGAATCTCGAGGCCTAAACAAAACGCTGTTCGACTTACGTTCACACTCAGAAAATGTACGGCAATGACGTTTGGTTCAGAAAAAAGACGTGCGTCATACTAACAGTGAGTCTAGACAAAACACTTTTCTGTGCTCGCTTAAACTCGGAAAATGTCTGGCAATGACATTAGGTACGGAACATAATAAGCGTAACGCTAATCTAATTCTTATACTTGATATATACACATATCACGTGACTTGATGGAACGTTCAGTGTTTGCCTTTTGTTCTACAAGGCATTTCGGAAGGGATGGTCACTATCGACCAAGTTGGTAATATATTTTAATTATCTATGTCTATCGTAACACAGAGTAACTAATTATAATTTTGTGTCATATATAATACGCTGTAATTTCACAATAATTAATTGATTATGTTAACTAAACTATTTATTTACAAGAAAAAGTTAAGATTTATTGAAATAAAACGAGTTAAAAGCTACCACGTGATACTAACCTACTTGTAAAGTGCACGTATAATCCAACTCAAAGGGAAGGTCATAGATGCTTACTGCAAGGACTTAAATGCCTCTTGCGCAGTAATTATTCTAGCTTTGTTGCCCCACAGACTAGCAAAGCGACTGAAATTCAGTATAGTACTCTGTTATTCTTAAGAAAATAGTGAACAGATTTTTAGTTTTAAAGTACTATTAACGAATAATTGTTCTTATAGATTAATAATTAATGTATTAATATTTATTATAATATGATGCATATTTGTAAATAACATTAATATATTCTAAAGACCGGCCGCAGTCAAAATTTGTCTAATTTATTCATTCAAAGTATTATGCATTGACGCTAAAGTGTTTTATTTCCTAGAACCAGTTTAATTGCTCACATAATATAAAACATATATAAAATTTAGCTTATTGTACTTCTTCCCTGTGTAAAATTTATGTAACAATTCTCAGACTTTTAAGCCTGTGTTAAACTTCAAAAGGGGTATAAAAAACGTAATTATATATGTAGAATTAAACTACTATAAGAGTGACGTAGATGCGACTACAAACGAATCATATTAGCTATCAAACGCATTCACACGATGTGCTACATGTCAAATACATTATTACTGTTAGATCAATGAAGTGCATTATTCATCTAAAATCAAATACAGACTTATTGTCAGCCATAAAAAATACTGATGAAGCTAAAACTGGCACCCAATAGGTACCGGAAAGTAAAACTTTATACAATTTACTACTTCTGTAAAAATAAAATGTACCTTAACACCTTACATAAAATAGGTTTTAATATAAACACTATTTCATATTTTGCATCTGTGCTTGCTATACTACGGATTTTGCGTATAAGTTCTTTTGTCATAATATTATAATGTCTATTACTAAACAGCATAAAACAAATATGTGAAGTTTAAAAATAATTAACAATCTCTGATTGAGTAAATTTACAAAGATTTCGATCTATCGTAAGGAAATAGCTATCCGGTACGTGTTTACGTAATGGGTTTAAAATACCGACAGTTTTATAAACCTCTACAAATAGGTCTAATGGAAAATCTTATTAAAGGTCGATTATTATCAATCTAAGTAGACTACATGAGTATTCCTTATTCTGTTAGTACATGGTACGTGCATAATGTTTGCCTGTCCTCTCACACGAGAATCATGCAGTAAAAAAAGGTGTTCTCGAGACCCGCGGTTACTAATTAATACGGGACTTCTCAGGAGATGTCCGTGTCCGTAGTCGACAGTATCTCGAGTATTTTCTCGTTACTACGTCCATTGTGCCTATTTGGTTTTGGATACCTTATTTTAAATTAAGAATACAAAGACATGTTAGCCAACAACCATTATTATTACAAAAATCCTATTTTAATTTACATATTTTGAAACTTAAAAAAAATATGTTGTACGAGACTTCTTCAACTTTAAATTAACGTGGAATCTAGTTCTATTATTCCTATTCAAATGCTTTGAATGCATTTTTAATTACGGCCAGAAAACCGTGAACTTCGCCCTGGTAATTGTAACACCTCGGATGTTTCTTTGTACAGCGGCCGTGTGGGCCGAACTATTCTGGTTTTATTAGCTCTTTTAAGAACGCGCAGTAGGTAAACTGGGTCGTACAAAGAGAATGATAAAGAGGCAGTTCCTCTAAGTGATTTCGAGGACCGTACGATTATATCAGCTATTTTATTCCGTAAATAAAAATGTGAAGTATTCTTCAGTTAATAGTTCTGGTTTTGTCGTTTTCTTCAATTAAAGCAGCTATT
Organism: Calpodes ethlius; assembly: GCA_018251375.1. NCBI lineage: Eukaryota > Metazoa > Arthropoda > Insecta > Lepidoptera > Hesperiidae > Calpodes > Calpodes ethlius. Next base: position 32,367 of record DWPA01000061.1, read on the forward strand.
TATAATACGTTTTATATATTTATTTGTTTATCAACGTTGCTTATTGTTTAAGACGTTTACAGTTTATTAACCAGAGTTATTTAATTTTGTAATCTTCATATAAATTTCTTGGCAGATGTTTTGTTTTTGTATTATGAAAAATAATGTATAATTTGAAGTAGTATTTAAGTATATATTCTATTTTTACCGGTATTCAATGTTTTCATATTACTTATATTTAAATAACTCAATATCAATAATAGGTAGACTTTTGCACCCAAGATTTCTTGTTTTTTTTCAAATAAAATCGTTAGCAAAACTTGAATTGAGCAGGCTGAAGTAATAAAATATTAATTTGACAATATTTTTAAAACTTATCTTGTTTTTAACTTTTTTGTAATCATGAATCAACATTAGTCTATGTTTTGCCTTTATAACGTGTACCTAATATGTGTTGCTCAATCCTAAATTGTATTTGTATTTCAAAAGAATATTTCAATTGAAATATATTTAAACTATGCCTTATATCTACTGTTAATGAAGTGTCACTGCAAATACCCAAACATTTCAATCAGTGAAGTTTAGCGTTAAGTCAATTTATTTTAGAAACAATAAGTAAAAAGGTAAAACGTCCCCAAAGGTCTTCCGCACGCGCCAAAAATAATGTTGCTTTGAATTTCTCCCAAAGTTATTTCTATACTTGGATGCAAAATGTTTGTCACTGGCGAGTCGGATCTGTGAACTTTATACAACTGAGTGATATTACTAAAGTTTAAACTAAAGTTAAATTTATTGTTGAGTTCAAGCTTTGCTTCGAGGCACTCGATTCTGAGATTACTTTAATAAGTCGTCTTACTTTTCTGCGGTAACTAGTTACCTACTATAGACCTTACTATTAACTTTTGTTATTGTTAAAATGTTTTTTTGTTACAATTAATTTTCTCTAGCCAAATTTAGTTTCTTTAGGGTGGTTGCTATATGTTCGTACATCTGCCTTAACGTGATTGTTACTGGCAATGCCCGAATGCGTCTTAATTAACGTATAATTTTTTTCGACGACATTCACAGAGTACTATATATATTTAAGTTCTTGTTAATGTGTATTAATTTAATGCCTTTAATTAACGCGCTGAATTGTTGTCCGAATCTGCGTGGTTATAATTTTAACTTCTTAATTAACGTGTTAAGACGTCTATTTGACAGTGACGTTACAATTAGTTTTGTCTAAACGAAATGCGCTTCAACAAATTTGCTCAGTGCAAACTGTTTCGTTTAAGTCCAATATTAATTTATTCGGCTAACACGTGTTTAACACATTGCGCGTGCGACGTAAATATTGTAAATTATTCAATTAAATTGGAACCATTTGTTTTGGTAAGTAAAAATTTTTATTGAAAATATTGGTCATACAACTGTGTTATTATACAGTTAAAACAATACATAAATTACTATATAATAAACATTTTTCTTACATTAATATTTTTGTATTGCTTTAATTTGTATTAATAACAGTTCCAAGATTAATATTTTCAATAAATATTTTATTATATTAAGTATTTCTAATTTTCAAAAGAGTTATGTGCGTATTACAAGTTAACTAAGGAATTGGCCTGTGTGGTACACTATGACCTGTACTCCTCACATTGTGAGAGATGACTCGAACCCAGTAGTGGGATAGTTATGGTTTGTTATAATGGTGATAAATAAATAAACGCTAACACGCTCATACCCCCGCAGTTGAATTCCCATTGTCGCGGGTGGCATGGACGACACGAATAACACGTCACTAACCCCATGACCCGAGAACAAATATTTATCTGTCACATAAATATCTGCCCCGGCGGGAATCGAACCCAGGACCCCTAGCTTTGCAGGCAGGGTCACCAACTAGTCTACGGTGACATATGTACATATAAAATTGGATACATAATGAATTTGGTTAAAAAGAGAATACAATTCTGTCCGTGCGCGTTATTTTCAGTCCCTAGTGTGCGGTAGTTGACATAGATTTAACCGATCTATTATGACGGGGACAAAAGTACATTGAGAATTGTCCCTCGTCTTCTCAGCCTATTATTTTTGTGCATAAAGTTATTTTATTTACTATCATTATAATGCCAATAATTACAGGCTATAAGTAAACGAATATTATAGAATCAAATTAATTTTACGGAGACATATTCTTTTTCTTGTTATTATTTAGTTGCATATTATATACTGAGAGAATTTTAGTCCGCGAACTATTTCTATTATTTTCAATATATGCATACTTACTCCCTTATTCAGAAATAATATTATGAAATATCATAGTGAAAGATAAAGACAGGATCAATTGTTCCTATACCCATCTCTGTCTATGGCATTGTTTAAGAAACTAGCGCAATACAAACAATCGATCTTCTTTCCATTTTATTGTGACTCTTCATAGTATTACTTGTGAATGCGGCGGTTAGTCCAATAGTCAATACAGTTAACGTAACGACCATTATTGTTCCAGCCAACATGCAGGAAGTGCCTCTAATAATAATAAAATAGATGAAGACGTGACGTACTTCGGAACAGCAGTAATAAAATGAGGATCGGTTGAACAGGCCATATTGGTTCGGCGTCGACGTCATAATAGCCAATATAAACCAATTGAGTGTCGTATCCTGGTGGTAGTAAGGGTCGCGGCATATGCATCTGCAGAATATAACTATATTTTTGAATTTCGTTTCATATTTTACAATAGGGTGCATCGGTTTGTTAACAATCACTACTTATTTTTAAATTGAGAATCAAAACGGATTCACAATATATTAAATATGAAATTAAAAACGCAAGAAATCTTCGTTAAGTCACTTTTATCAGATTTATATTACAGGGAGTAAGTTTTGCTTATAAAAACCGACTTTATAGTTTCCAGACGCATTAATGGCTCCAGAACCGTGACGAACGCACGAGTGTATTACTACAATAACTTTCGATTAGGACTCGTTTTCGGAAACTTTTAGTTTCTACATTTTGTGTACCCCTCGACCATAAAACTTAAAATCTTATAGACTATCAACTTTTCGGGAATGGAAAGGGGAACATGGTCTCAAATTAATTTTTGGTTTGTACATTAAATCCGCTGCGCGAACGCCTATATACAGTTCTCTTACAGTCAAATAGCATCTTAGTGTCGACTTACCCTAAGACAGGCGAAGCAACACTTAAGGCTATTGTTAGGTCGCCGGGAATTGATAAACATTAAGTTCAATGAATGATTTACCACCGCACCGTTCAATTGTAATGGTGCTTGACACATAGCAATTGGTCTGGACAAGCAACGGATGTGTACTATAATTTAAATGTGTTGCGATGTGGGCTCGCACAGAAAACTATACTTTAAGTGCACGTTCACACGGCGACTGTGCGGTATGTTCTTTTACGTATACCGGTCGAAGTTCAACCGACGATGGACGATTTTCGTCCGGTCGCTTATTGAACATTGTTTGCGTTTTCATACACTTTCTGTTGCCATTGCGGTCGAGTTCGAACGTGTATGCCAAAAAAAGGCACTGCGCCGAGTGACCGTAGCATAAATTGAAGCTTCTATCTAATTTATAATAATTATTCGATGACCTGACCTTCATCTGGTCAGTTTACATTTTGCAACTCTTTAATCACAATATATTTTGTAGGTATTATTTGGAGTCGATTAATTACCATTTGGAGTACGTAGACTCTAAGACAGACAGAAAACTTTAGACAGAATGTCCTATATTCTTAAAACACTAAAGTTGTGTGAAAGAAATGTATTTGCAAGGAAATTGGGGCAACAAAAGAAATAATACAATATTAATAAATAGGAAACTTTATCGAACGCAATTATTATCCGAATGATTCGAATAGTTTAGTGCTTGTAAATGAAACTACTTACACTACGATTAATTCTAATAGATATCCGATAATAGTAATCAGATGGAAGAATTCAATGCGAAACGCAGTTGAAGAACACTGCAAACTTGTAGCCAGAGAATCATTGCTTTAATAATTCTAAGTATGTCTACTGCAATAATTAATTTATTCTCTAATTATGTTATCAAGTGTATAAGTTTTTGCGTGACAACCAATCACGATTCCTCGGCGATATAACCACTTCTTTGTACACATGGTTGTGGATATTAATCATTTCTATAAATAACAAATGAGCAGTCAATAGTTAATCGTTGTTTAGTCCATGATTACAACTTTAGAAGGTTATCGCAAGGTTTTAATACCTGTTAAGTTCATTAATCAAAATGGGATGATAATACTTGTACTTAATCAACAAGGTTTTATAGATTTGTTCAGCTATTTGAATACAAAAGTTTGTACTTGATATTAATGACTTAAAGTTAGTTTACATAGATTTATAATCATCGATAAAGCTAAGGATACTGAGGGATAGAATTGATAAAGTGTCTGCTAGAAGCAAATATAATTATTGTAGGTACCTCTGTCCTTCGAATATTATTTAAAGTTTTTTTAAGGTCTTCTGTCTGACTTCAAAGCTTCGATCACGCCTTCATCAGTCTTTATAAGATTAGAGGAATTTGTGATATCACAACAGACTTCCTAGTAAGACCATGTTTATCTTTATGTGTTAATTTTCCAATTAAAAACGTCACCACAAAGATGTGGAAAACAGTTTGACGCGCACATATTAAACGACACACAATTTAACGGGTAGCAAAATTATTATAGAACTCCATTAATGTAGCCAAGCAATTCACGCGTTAATTTTATCGTGTTAATTAAGGCGTATTCTGGTATTGCCAATGACTCTAACGTTAACGCAAGTGTGGCCAGGACATACAAAAAGTGCCCATCCGCTACAGTTACCCGTTAATACATATGTAACTATGTAAAATGCATGTTAAAATTTCATCTATAATAATTTACAACCATACTTCCGAGAGACGGTCGCTTATGAACTGAAAAACGTAAAGCAAAACACCATTTTTTGTGGCTTTTTAGCTAATTATACGATCATGAGGCGCAAAATCGCTGGGCGGCGACGGTGAATACATATTGAAACAGTTTGTCGTCCGCCATGATTGATAGCGTGGTAATTAATTTCTCCCGTGATAAGTTGACAGCTGCGACGAACCGGCGCGAAGCTTGATTACGTACTCTTAAGTAATGAAGCTACTACCAGTGTATTAGATGATTCGAAATCCATAACTCATTAATAAATTGAAAGATATTTTTATTAGGAACTTTTTATGCGCGTGTTTTTGTAATGATTAATTCGAGATTTAGATATGAATCGATGATTGAGATGGTATAGGTTGGTAATTTGAAAATTTTATGCAAGTCAAACTTTATAACTTTGTAGTAATTTTATACTAACTTCTTTTTAATAAAAATGACTGACTAACACATAGGTGAGCCTCCCGATGGTAAGTGATCAGCGTAACCCATGGAGATCAGTAACGCATCACCAGTTTTGCCGGTTGAGAAAGATGAAATAAAAACTGTTACTAACGAAGAATTTTTCAGACCTATATATCGTTAATATTATAATCGTTGATATTATAAATTTTAAAAATATTAACTATGTGTAAGAAATCCACTTAGGTACGTGATATTTATGTTATCCATAAAAAATTTAAAATTACATTTTTGCGTAGGTAGCAGTGTGGGATTTGCTACAGTTAGTGTACACTAAAGAGTTCAGAGAGCTAAATTTTATATGTAATGTGTTACAATAATATACCTCATTAATTGGTGTCAATGCGAAGTCATTCTTCCATAAATATCTTTATGGTTGAATTTCCATTGCAGAGACGGACTCGAATATAACAAATATTCCAAATTTAAATTCCATCTATTACATATTACAAAAGTAATGATGTGACAGATGAACCAACCAGTTCCGGTTTTGATCAAACGTACGATAATAAACAGTTGATCAAATTCTGCACGTGTGTGAGAAGTGCACATGCGACGTATTGCACCGCTCACATCCTGTAAAAGGGGACTTCGGAAATACTTCCTGCATCAGCTGATGATCGGACGCCATGTTTTATTACAGTTAATAGTGACACGTGTGTTCGTTAACATATGCATCTTGTTAGGACGTGTTTATCATAAATATTTGTAAAAGCTTTTATTAACTTGTAATGTTTGTTAATTTGTTAATGTTTGTGTGTCAAATGTTGCAATCTGATCTGGATCCTATTACACTGTATTTATTGGATATAAGTATGATCTAATAGTAAAGTTAAATTTGACTCCATACAAGAGAACACCTAACATATATATATATGTATATATTT